>JAVHNF010072007.1:0-13147 GCA_034783455.1 Micropsitta finschii
TAAAAGAGCCTGGGGAACTTGTATTCCCATGGCCATAGTTACAGCTCATCCGCTGTGGCTTTACCGCTCTGGGGGTGGAAAAGGGAATTTGCCATACTTCTTGAACATATTTATACTTTGCTTTCTGGTTTTGGTGGTCGTTTTGGTTTAAATATGTTGTCTGAAAGGAGGAGTAAATGCTAGTAGGAGTACACAGAGAGTAAACACCGTATTTAAACACATTTCAGAGAAAATTGGCCTAACAGCCATTAAACAGGCAGGAGGCTGGTATCAGTCGTTGCCTGTGTATTTTATGGGCGTGAATAGTTTCTTATTGGCATTTGCGCTAAAATTGGTTTATAATGATCCTTAAATTTAGAATTTAGGAGCTAATGCTGCCCACACCAGGTAAACTAAATGAGGTCTGCTTTAAAAAAGACCCCAAACCAAGAAGGAGGATCTGTTTGGCATTTAGGCTTTTCAGATATCTAAGGAAGGTAACTATAAACACTGTAGGGTGGCAGTGAAGTTTGTAATAGATTTTGCTGAGTCCTTGCTGGTGGTTTAAGCAGACATGTATGCATACTAGGATTCCTGAAACATGGAATGTGTGGCTTCAGCTGTAAGAATAACCTGGTTCTTCACCAAAATGTTCGTACATTAGTAGAATTTCTGTCAGTTTATCACTGAAGCTCTTATTTGCTTGTTTTGCTGTGGGAATTCTGCTCAGGAAATGCAGCGTATCAACCTTAATAAACTCCTCAATTTCACAGCATGGTATTTGACTATTTGATGTATTCATTGAATAAAACCACTGTTTTGCAGGACTATTCAGGGCTCTGTACTTACAGTATGTGCAGTTTTGGTTGTTTTAGTAAACATCTGTATCCCAGGTATTAAAACATCCTGGGATTTTCATCTTGTATGCAGCCATCAGAAAATATGACAGTTTTGTATTTCAAAGCTCTAGATATTCATGGGGACTGTATGGCTGGTTCTTGTGAAGGTTATAGGAGTGTCCACACTCATACATACTTGGAAAAATTCAGATATTAAACGTATTGTAAAACCTACTGATTTACCAAATATGATTGGAAAATATCAGAAGAAACTGGGTCATTATGCTTTAAAGGCGTAGATTTAAAGTGGTTTAGGAAATTGAAATTAAATGTAGCATATGTTTCCTTTTGGTTCAATACAAATCCATCAAATGGCTAGTAAGAATGAAAAAAACATAGTGTTTTAATATCTGTAGGGCTACGTGCTTTTTCTGAAGCCAGTGGTTGCGTTGCAGAGACTATTGCATTTAAATTACTGCTTGTATGCAATAGACTGGATATTACAACACAACTAACCCCAGTTTATTTTAGACTGGAAGCAGAAATGATTGGTTTTTGCTTTCTAATAAATATTTGGGTGGTGAAATTGATGTGTATGGGTATAGAGATATATATGTGTATGTATATATATTTATTTATATATACATAGGTTAGTGCAGTGATTTTGACACAAACAAGATGGCCAAGGAATGGCAAGAAGGAATTGTTTTTCAGTGTCCTATTGTTCACAGCCCATTCACCTCTCACTTTTGCACCGAGCCTGCTTTTTGTTCCGTCTGTGTCACTGTGATTCCAAAGAGAGGCCTTATTTTTACAGACTGATAAATGCAGCTCTTTCCTTGTGGTCGATCAAAGCCTATTGACTGCTTCAGGACTCCATACCTCTATAAAGGTTCACCTGCTCTGGTCGGATTACTGGATCAAAGATGTAGGTTTATGAAGAGCAGAAGATGTTAGCACAGTTCTTGCAGCATGTGGGTCACCTCTGGTCATTCCTGCTTACATACCTACAAGGCATCTGTTAGGTTTTAAGCACAGAAGGTGGTTGAATGCATGAAAATGGCAACTGTTTACTATATAGAATAAGGTAAAGCATCTAGCCTTTTTTTTGGGGGGCGGGGGGGTGGGGAAGGAGGAGTGAGGAGTGGGGGGGGGAAATTTTCACTTCTTGAGAGCACTGTGCTGCATAGTGGGAGGCATCCACTGATTGGTATCACTGAAAAGAGAAGATACGCTAACATTCAGTAGTCAGACCAATTCAGAAATGCTTGGTGGGATGAGTAATAATGCAGTAGGTGATAGACCTGGTATAATTCTCTAATCTAGCTTTTGGAGGGAAAAAGAATGGAGATACTGACGTGGATCTAAGCAGATAAGTCCATGTTTCTAAGAAGCATTGGTTTCCAGTTAGGATGTAGCTTTGAGAAATGTCTTCAGTGAGGATGTGCTGGAATCTTGGTGGTGTAAACGAGAAGGTAGCGATGGAATACAGTACCAGGATAAGCGGTCAGGTGAAGTGGAGAGAGAAAACAGTTTCCCATCAGAGCTTGCCATGCAGAGTCCAAATTCCCTTTGGTGCATAATTGTGGAGGACTTGGGGGTATTTGCCAGTAGCCACCCTGCAGCTTGTAAATTCATGGAGCTGGTTGAATGGTTCAGTTAGCTCTTTTGTAAAATTAATGGATGCTTGGAAGGTTTTGATTCTGGGAACATTTCTGAATCATCACCTTCAAATCATCTTCTCTATGACCTGCGGTCATTGGAGGTGAAAAGACAGCTGTATAATGTATCTACTTTTTTCCTTTCAGTTTATAATGACAGAAATTACAAAAGTGATATGTCAAGTGCTATTTTTAATGTTTTTATCAATTTGATGGTGTCCTGAATAGTTATTTTAGATTTTCTAGCATCAACAGGAAGAGAAGTTTTTGGAATGTGCAACAGGGGAAATTTAGACCATAATCTTTTCTGCTGCCCTTATGGTGAATAGCAAGCTACAAAAAAATGCAAGGGTCTGGAGAACAGATCATGTACACTAATACCTTGTGTATGGTGATGATAGGTTCATGCACAGCCCATTATGCATTACTTTGCTCACAGAAACTCTAAACTTTAGCACTAGATAATCTATTGACTCTGGTACATTTGAGAAGCTGCTTCTTTCTGAAGCTTATAATAGATTACACCATAATCTGGTTTCTTTAAAATACAGTTTGCGTGCTGTATACATGTACCTGTTAAAGATTTAACTGAAAGCAAGGTTTCTGCTATCCCTCTTGCTAGTGTTAAGAAATTATACCATTACATGGAAATTGTCCTGATAGTACAATGGGATGATGAGCTACATGTGGAAAGAAGATGTTGGAAAATCTTTGAGACTTTCATAGAAGTCAAATTAGATTTAGTAAGTATGGAAAAGAGAAGTGGTAGGCCATACACACCTCAGTGTTGTTATGCTGGCCAAAGTTGCATTGCACCGGGGCACCACCGATGTAGGTTCTTGCATTTGACATAATTTAAAACTAATGAAACATACAAGTGACTTAAAGCATGTGTTAAATTTGAAGGGTTACTCAACAGGTGATGGCTGAGTTTCTAGTTTTGCACCAATCCTTTTACCTTGTCCTATTTTTATCTTAGTGCAAGACAGCAATTTGATCTTGTTTTGAACTTTGATATTCGGCTCTCCAGCACAAATCAGAGCTATTTTATATTCATCCATATTTGGGGTAAGTATATATACGTGGAAAATGATTGGAAAACTATAGCATGATGTGCTGTTCAAGCAGACTTTGTAGAAGCTTTAACGTATTTCTTCTGCTGCTGGTTTTCTGTGTGGCTCTTTGGAGAAGCGCAAGGTGGTCTTGATGGCTGAGATGGTCATTTAACTGTCTGTGTGAAACCTCTTCTGGCACGTGCCTCATATCAGAATGCTAAAATACTGTCATCTCACATCTGTGCTAAAATACACATTAAAAAAAAACCAAACCAAAATACGTGTTCTAAGATTATTATAATCATATTAAGCATATTTGGCCTTGAGGGCTGACAACAGAATTCCATGTTTTCTTTGCCATAGTAAAAACATAATAGCATGTGTTCTCCTGTTCTCCGAGTTCTGCCTTACTAAATAAGAGATACACAAGGAGCAGAAGATAAAAGATTTTGTGGCAAAAATACCTTCAAAAAAGGAGGCTGAGGTTAGTAAAGATTTTATTAGAAATGTGATCTAAACAGCATTTTAAATACTTGTAAAAGCTACTGATAAAGGAAGCAATAGGAAGGAGATGCAGTAATGCAGCCTCCTGGCATAGTTTTTGGGATCCATTTAATTTATTTATTCATAACAAGTTGAATTGTAAATATTCGTGCTGTGGCATGGGTTAGTCTGTGGAGCTGAGGTTCCCAGGATCATGTATCAGATAAATGAATTGTGGAACTTGCCAGCCTTGGTGGGATGCCATCGGAGCAAAGGACCTGACTGCACTGGCTCTCAGAAACGTCTAAATTGGGGAGTTATCTCTGTACCAAAGAATGCCCAGATTCTAGTCTGATAATAAAGCCAGAGGGATTTAAGCCAAAGTATGAACCTTAGAGAGCAGTGTGGGATGAAAGATATGAATATGGATCATTCAGTTTATGGAGTAATTGCCAAGAACTTTCAAACAGATACTTCAGAATGAAATTAATACTGTGATTTTCCTGTGGATGCAAAATGCAGACCATCAGAAGCTGTTTTATAGTAGCACTCCTGAACAAACTGGAAACAAATGCTGTAATTAAAGTGGAACATGACTGAAATTCACCAGTAGTGCAAAAAACAAGTAGTAGGCTTAAATCATAGTAAGTCACGGTTGTACAATCTTTTCATCAGATGAATGCTTGGCTTAGTAGTGGTAGTGATAGCTGAGTCTTCAGAAACTCTGCAAATAAGGAAAGCAATTACCATTGCTTAACATGACTTATTTCCACAGTCAAAATTTTCTAGATTTTCCCATAAGAAGGAGATACAACAGCATTTGTTGAAAGAATTAAATCTGGTGAGGTAGTAAAGTAATCCACAGCACTAGTGGTGTGCTGGGAGGAAGAACAGCAAAAATGACAAAGAGATGTCCATTACAGACTTCTCAACACAGGAGTTTGGGGAAGTGGACAGGAAGGAACTGGTTTGTTGGACAGGGGAGTTTTGTCTTTTTAACCTCAAGTTAAATGGGTAAGCTGCACTTTATCTCCAGAAAGCTAAGACTTGCCTCAAATTCCAGACTTTTTACCTGTAACAATTTTGCTAATTGCTCTTCTGGAAAGACTTTTGCTGTAGTCTTAGCAGAAGAAACAGAAAGGGATTCTAGAACCGTGTGGATGAAAGGTGGCAATGCATCTTGGCAAGAGCATTTTAAAGCCCCAGCACATGGAAATACTTCAAATAATGTCAAAACCAGAAAGGCCACTTAGTAGCTACTATTTGGATTTGATTGGAGAGTGTGTAGTGTTCAAGTCTTGGGCATTGATTGAGTGTTCCTGGCATACATATACCAGTTGTGAGTTTGGCTTTGAGGTAGTACATTGACAGAATAATTAATACAGTCTTGTGCATCGTTAAATCTTTGTGTAAAATAGACCAGAATTAGCATAATATGGCCAGCATTATGTTGTACGTAGTTATATTGTTCAGATGTGGATATATACAGTTCTTGATGAAAAGTGCAAGTCTGTAAGTAAAATTCTGTAGGACTGTTGAGTCAGTGTTAACTAATTCTGAACTTTACCTTCTAGTCCTCACTTAATGTTATGGGGTGTGAAGTGGAATGTACTCAATAAAACAAATCATATATATGTTTATGTATTACCTGTCCACATTAGAGAGGTACATTATAAGTGCAATGTGTTGCTGTTTTTATGAACAACAGAAGACATGGCCAAGTAGTGCTCTAAAATAAAGATTATGAATCTCTTCTATGTATACATATAGCTAGGCTTTTGCACTATTGACGGGGCCTGATGTGTTACCAGTGTCACAATGGTGCTTTTTAGAATTATTCCAATGCATCAAGTGTGCTTCTGACATCTAAACCCAGGTTTTCATGCCATTATATACAAAGATAGCAGAGTTTTAAGGGTTTTGGCAAAATGATTGTATCCTCTGTATTAAAATTAGTTGCTGTCTGGTCTGATCTGGGAAAATTATTTCTGTAGAGGTGGAGCAGATAACATTTTGTTAATACTACATTTGATTAATAATTTATATTCATAACTTGTTTTGTGGTGTCCTCCCAGATTTGATCTTCCCATCTCAGAATTTGCACAATCAGTAATTTTATGATGCTTTCAGTGAGGCTTCGGGCATGTACTGTGCTGTCATGACTGCATATGACAGTAAGGGCAAGGAGCAGAGGTAGGATCCTGAAAAGAAAAAACGGTAGGATTAAAGGGGTGGGAGATTAACGGAGACTTGAACCAGGTGAAATAGCAGTGTCAATAGGAAAGAAACTCAGCACCTAAGTGCTGAGCTGTTTGAGATTGCATTTACTGCTTCTTTCCCAAGCTAAGTAGAAGCCAGATGCACAACCCTGGCCCACCTGAGAGACAGAGGCCCATCATTTCATTGATGAGTAAAGACCTAGATTGAAGGAGTATTCTGTCTGCATTGAATTACCAAGTCTTGATTTGCTAGAGAGGGGCCATCCCCTTCAGCGGAGCCATTTGGAATTCTCTCGAAGACAGAAAAGTCTTAAGTTTGCATTTGAAAGTATTACTTTAGTTTTAGCCATTTGTTAAGCAACCATTGAGGGCAACCTTTTTTTTGTGTTAAATACTGGTGGCAAGTCCAGTAGTTCCTACCATTTCAGGCACCAGTGTTCCCATTTGCTTATCCGCAGAGGAGAAGCAACTCTTTTCTGTTTGGTTTGTGGTCCCACCACAGTAGTATCTGTATTCTCTCTTCAGACAGAAACATGTTTTACAAGAATTTGAATTCACTCAAATCTGCCTCCCTCTTTCACCACCCACTCCAGCAGCAGGAGTGGAACTGGTATTTCTGCAGCAGTGGAAAAAGTATTTCTTCTGATTCTGAAGAAAATGAATTAATGGGGAGGAGTCCTGATAAGCAGTCTTCTAGCCTTGCCCTCAGCAGCAAGGGTTGGTTGCAAAAGCTTTTCCTGAGGAGGTACAAAAAGTCAGGTCCATTAGTTTTGTAAGCTCACTTTCTGCAGTAGCAAGGAACATTTCAAGTGAAGAAATTCTTCACTTGCCATGGTGCAGGTCTCAATTGTACAAGCTGGAGTTTCCCATTGCTTTCGTGAGAAGTCAGTCAATACTTGTTCCAGTTGATGATTATAGACTGTAACAGTGAAATTCTAAAATTTGATCCATTGGGGGGGGACCAAACCCAGAACAAATTAGAGATCAATACTTCTTTTGATTTAAAAAAAAATAAATTGGGTGGTGAGTAAGTGTAAATGCAGCTGTAAGTACCCTACCCTTTTTCAAGCAATTTTCAAGCAATTTTCAAGATACGCCTGATGGTTTTGTGCCAGTGTATTTTGCATCTCTATATAAACATGTTTCTGGGCTGTAAGTGTAAGGAAATTTTCATGCGCTTACCGAAACCTACTTTCTAGGTCTTGCTAGCTGACTGGATAACTGAAATCATTGTGTATCTACGGCAAGACTAATGAAGTCTTTGCTTTAGGTGCTTTTAAACTCAAAATTGGCTCCTTTGGACTAAAGCTTCCTTTTTTTCATTCCTATCTTTTTTCTAAGACAAGTGGTAAATTGTTAGAAAGTTTTAGTGTAATTGGTTTCAGTTCTTTGTCAGCTACTACAGTAATGGTTTTCTTCATGAGAGGGAATGCTTTTGAATTTGCTGGATAGAGCTGGTTTGTAACATGTTTTGGCAAACTCAAAGTACAACTTTCAGTTTTGTCTTTTCTTCTAAATTTAAATCCTGTGGTAATTTTTTACTCTTTTAATATAGTGAACAGTCAGAGCGTGCTGCAAGATAGTAAATATGGCTCTACTCCTATGTGATATTTTAGTTATTTTATACAAGATAATGTAAGTATACTTGAGTTTTCAAATGTATGGGAAGAATGTGTTGTATCTTTACTAATCTTTTCAAGTGTTTTGGCTCATTCTGATCTGAAAATAGGAATAACCTTTGCTTTTAAAATTGGTGAGAGAATGGAGAAGACTTATTAGAAAGCTATCCTTACAGGAAAAAAAAGCAGTCTTCATCTATTAGCTTTTTCAGTGCCAGCAGAGAGCCTCATTTGTAGGTAATAAAACCAGCTTTTGTGGATGAAGTTATTTTACAGTGAATTTGTATTGAGGTGTGTCATTCCCCCTCCTTCCCCTGAGTAATTCACCTGAGAAATGGCTTTAAAACACATAGAAAAAACCCCAGAAGTGGTATTTAATAGCAATACTTTTTGTTGATTACTTTGTTCACTCCCTTTGGCAGAATTGGAAGGAATGGACTACTCCATTATTTCTGGCACACAAGAAAAGCATCTCTGAAATTGCAGCAGATGTGGAAGAAATGAATAAATATCACATAAATGATAGTAGCCTGGACAGTGAAGGAGGAATCTGGTATGCAGACTAACTGTATTTGGCTCAAGACTCCTGTCAGATGATGGACCTTTAAGGAATTAATAACATTCTTTTAAATGCCTGCAAAATAATTTGTCTTATGTAGAGTCTGGGGTTTTTTTAGTATGAAAATATGTACAAAGCCATTGCAGGCACTGTCTTGATTAAAATAACCTAGAAACCTTTCTCTGATAACTCACATCTTTTGCTTACTGAAAACTGTTTGTTCACAGACCAGAATACATTTATTCAGCAGACTCCATGGCTATCATGTTTTTTTCTCTTTGTTAGTAAAAGTAATACTTGTTGGGTCACCAGACAGTCAATATGGGACGATAGTAGCTTAAGCTCATTAGTTGTTACTGGCGTGTGGTGCTTTTGTTCCCTTCCCCCTTCCTTTCTCTACCCTCCCCCCAGTTTCCCTTTCTGTAGATACAGAATAATCTAGAAAAAGGGATTGCTTTTGCTCCCATGTGATACCGTGGTCCAGCATGAGTGCATTTAATTTACCTACCAAATCTAATCATCTGCTCAGCTGCTTCAGGACCTTACTCTTACAACTCTGATCAACCAGATCTTGTCTATGATCTATCTCACTTCATTCTTTCATGTCCTGTCTTCTGGTATTAATTCTAAGCTCATGGTACTGCTTGGTTATCTGCTGCTGATCATTTTCTTTCCTTGCCCCTTTTCTTCTTTTCTGCTTCATTGTCCTCACAAAGAGCTGAGTCCTTTTTCTTGCTTACGGTATTGTACTGCCATGGATTTTAGATGGCAAAGGTTCTGCAAAATTCAGCTAGCTTCAATTTTTCCCTTCTTTCTCAAACCCTTTTATTATTCCCGTGTGTAGATGTGCTGACTACTTTCATTTAACTGGACGCAGCTTATTTTTCACAAGGAGGGCTGAGATGCGTATCAGCAATTTCCCTTCGTTGGTTGTCTTAGAGATGGTAACCAACCTGCCAGTTGCTCTCTGCAAGCCTCATCTCCCCATAGGGCTATATTTGCTTATAGGTACTCACATCTATTATTTTTGCCCATTATTGTGCCTCTTCCTTTAAGCCTCTTCTCATTTGACTTCATTAAATCTTTTCACAAATGTGATCTATTTTCCATATTCTATAATTTGTATCTACTGGTTCTGATAATCTTGCTGTCTCAAATTGCTGCCTTTATCTTCATCTTCTCACTTTATTGGCTTGGGTACACTGAATTCCTTTTACCAGTTATACTCCTGGATTTATTGTGTCTCAGCTCCAGTGATTTGAGGGGCCTATTTCAGTGCTTTTGGCTGTTTTTAGTGGGCTGTATTAGTGAGAATTGTTATGTGAACCTTCACTCACTGAAGGGCTAAAATCTGCATGCTGCGTATCTTCAGATGTATTAGGCAGATCAAAGTAACTCCTAAAAGTTACTGAAAGTCACTGCATGGTCTTTCTGGTCTTCGTATTTTTGTGGTACGGAATTGCCGCTCTTAGGTTTATTACCTAGAAAGAGTAACTTGATTTCTTTAAGCGGCATCTTTTCACTTAGGTACTTCGTGGTCATTGTCCAGACAGGGTCTTGAGCAGTTTGATCTGCATTGGGCCTGATTTAAGCAGGGGGCTGAAAGACATGATCTGAGGAAGCCCCAGGCTAAATGATTTTGTGACTCTGTAATGATTTTTATGTTTTGAAACTCTACAGCTATGACTTTTTTTAATGCATCCAGCATTTTGAGATTGAGTACACCAGTAACATAGTATAATGTGATTATTTGTTGTTTTTTTTGAGCTGTTCTGGTCTGCCTCAAGCTTGATGGCTTTCTAGCTTCGTAAGTGAAGTAAATGATGAGAGCAAGACTTATTATTAAGGAGGGCAAAATAATATACTAGTAGAATTATGCACTAAAATAGTTACCAAATGCAGATGCCTCAATGCAGATCCTGATAAGCAGCTCATGGAACCATATTAACAATGTTTTTCAACTCAACCGTGTAGTTGATGGACAGGAGGGAGTCACGCAAGGCATTGTTGGTGCTGGTCCTGGTGTGGGAAGCCGTGATTGCAGCAGTGTGTCAGACAGCGAAGGGGGAAGCTCTGGCTGGTCCAGGCAACCACTGGAGGGCGTCTGCAGCCGCAGAAAAGCTCCTCGCTTGTAGGCTCGTTTTTTAAAGGGAATTTAGAAGCCCAGATCAAATCTCTTGTTTTGCATTCTGGTTTAGTCTGTTAAGAATCTGTGGGAAGGAAGCGCAGATTTTGCAACAATTCAATGTTCTGGGTTTCTTTTTTTATAGGGGAATCTTGTTCTCATCTCCATAAACATGTGTCACATGTTCCATAATGGGTTTGCCTTTTGCCTGAAAATTTATATAATTTGTCATCAGTTGTTTCTTAAAATAGATGTGATTTCAGTTAAATGTGCTGAATCACAGTTTCAAACATGTTTATATTGTTAATTGAGTTGAGAGTTTTGTTTCATGTCCCATGTTTTCAGAGATCTTGTGAAGGTACACGAGTTCTCTTTTGGTTTAGTGAGTTCTTTGTTCTGTTCTAGTAGAGTTTTGGTTTTCCTTTTACCTCTGACTCCTCTTCTAAAGGGTTGTACAGTTGGCTGGTTTCCACTCCTTTTATTGGAGATTTTATGGTAATTCAGACTTCATCTGGCTAAGGAAAGACTGGAACCTTTCCTGTTGCAGATTCCATTGGAGTTCAGGTATACTTGCTCTTCTTACCTTGTTGAGTAAGAGCTTTTCTGGCTGCTGTCTGTCCCTGAAGGATAGTTTACATCTCTCAAATAAGTCTATATGGCTTTTATGGAGAGAGACCCTTTTAGCTTGTAGGTACCTTAGAGCAGCATGTTAGGGAGATGGGAGCATTTGCTAACGAGTAATAGAGTTATGATTTTTAGATTATTTTTTTCCACCTGCATCTTTGTGAATAAAAGGGATTCCCGTTGACCAATTGCTTTGAGCTCAGGCTTGACACCCTTAAGCTTGCGAGGCTAAAGTAATGCTCAGATATAAGCATTTGTACATTGCTACTCCTGATGTAGAGGTAGCAAATGTGCATGTTTCAGGAATATGCCAGTTGTAGGCATTATAGGTGTGTACATTAATAAGCAAGGTGGTGAGACTCAGAAGAGATTTCTTCCATAGCAACTGACAATTGAATAGTTATTCATCATGGTTTTGCTACACTTTTTGGGGAGCATGTGAGACTAGATTTGGTGAATTTTTTGATTTGATGTGACAGTTCTTGGACTTAAGCATATATGAAATTGGTTACCGTGAGCATGGATGTGATGATTATTGTG
Source organism: Micropsitta finschii (assembly GCA_034783455.1). NCBI lineage: Eukaryota > Metazoa > Chordata > Aves > Psittaciformes > Psittacidae > Micropsitta > Micropsitta finschii. The sequence continues at coordinate 11,704 of JAVHNF010072007.1, forward strand.
CTGAGCTCTCATTTATGATGCTATATTTCTCAACATCGTGTATACACTGGACCTGGTAGTATGAGTAGTCTATGCATATGAATTTTAGACACGAAAATGATCGTTTTGCCTGGTCTAGGAACATAAAGGAGTCATTCTGCCAGATTTGTTTGTTTGCAATGACGGTATAATGTTAATATGGACAGGGCAGAACCCTCAGAAAACCTGTATAGGGCAGATAATAGTAAAGTTTTAACCTGTTGACTGTTTTTCAAATTCCCATAGGAATAATGGGTGCTACCTGATATTATTGTTATGGAAAAGATGAAACCCCAGCAGTTTCTTTGACCATTTACATTTTGCACAGCATAGCCTGAAAGATTGGCTGTTTCCCAGTGGGCTGGTGCTCATGACACAAAATACTCCCCTGTTGTTCGTTCTCGTAGCCAGCAAGCTTTGGGATGTGTCTGGAGACTCTTGTTTCATCAGGAGGTGTTTTGACAGAAGATTGAGGGCCTGTTTGTAGAGTTGAGGAAGAGAAGCTTGTGATGCTGCTGTCCATGGTGTAGGTGCTACAACAGCACAGCCTGTGGGGTTTTTATGTTGGCACAACCTCTTAGAAACAAACTCATCTGGTTTATGTTGTTATTAATGATACTATCTTAGGTCTAACGCTTACTAGTTTTAAACAGTGCAATACCTCTGAGTAATTAGTGTGGGTAAGGCTCATGCTGTAGATTGTTAACAGATTGCTAAAATGAAAGCTTTGATTTTGCTTTCTGCTTTTGCTTTAATAAAATGAATGATTCATCAGTCAGTTTTTCTTGGTCTTTTTTTGTAATGCATATTAACAGATATTGAAGTATTTTGGTGGCAGATATGAGAAGCAACACTTCAGTAAAACTTACATGAAGTACAGTATTAGTGGGGACATCTATCTGAATACTTAGTAGCTTTTGATATTTCATTATTGTTAATAATATTCTCTACCATTTTGTCTTAATACAGCAGTGTGAGACTGGAAACATCTGGGCTGAATGGACTTTAGCATCAAAAGAAGTTCTCAACTGTTAACTCGAAAAATTAACTACATCAAAATGAAGCAGGTACCAGAGATCCTTGGAAATACCAATGGGAAAACTCAGAATTGTGAAGTGAACCGCGAGTGTTCTGTCTACTTGGGCAAAGCACAACTTTCTGCCACTCTACAAGAAGGTGTCATGCAAAAATATAACGGCCATGAGGCTCTTCCGTTTATTCCAGCTGATAAATTGAAAGATCTGACCTCTCGAGTGTTTAATGGCGAGTCTGGGGCCCAAGATGCCAAGCTGCGCTTTGAACCCCAGGAGATAAAGGGAGTTGCAACACCACCCAACACTACTCCTATCAAGAATGTCCAAAAATGGCAGAAAGCTTCTTAGAGATGTGCAAAAATGGGTTAGAAATGACCAAAAACTGCTTAAAG
>JAVHNF010072008.1:0-25621 GCA_034783455.1 Micropsitta finschii
GAACACTGCCAGGGATGGGGCAGCCACAGCTTCTCTGGGCACCCTGTGCCAGCACCTCAGCACCCTCACAGGGAAGAACAACAATTTATTATCAACAATTTACTATGGATGCAAACTGTTTTTCTGTGTTGGCAGTGCTGTCCCTGGTCTACTGCACTGAGATATCCTCTCCCACTGGGACATCTGTCCAGGTCACACTTTGCCTAGAAAGGTTGGATCAGGTGATCCTTAAGGTCCCTTCCAACCTGGTATTCGATGTTATAAAAGTCTCTGAAACACTAATAGATTTAAAGAATTTATACAACAGAAGAATTGAAGGCATCAAAGCTAACTCTAGATGAAAGAGAATAGGTGCTAAACCAGAATGCTTTCATGGGGGAAAATGTGAGAGTATCAGTGAAACAACTTGGGCTGGGGCAGAAGGACACTGTGAACACAACAAATGAGGGACAGCACTTACCTCTTAAGTACTATGGTAGTGTTCTGGGGAAGAACAGGAAACTGCCCTGGGCCAAGTCAATGAGAGAACTATAAAGAAGGAGGCTGTATGTAATGTAGCCTACAGGGCTGGAAAAGTACTACTGAAAAGTACTACCCTTTCTTTTCCCTTACAGCAACAAGAAGAAAATACTTAAACCTGATTAGAGTGGTCTATTCTTTACCAGTATTAAAATAAAGGCAATTTTGCACTCATTGAACTTCAGACTGAAAGGAATAGAATCTGTTAAACATCAAATATTAAGATAAAAAACGGTTAGAAAAACTACCCAAAAACTTAACAATACACCTTTCAGAGGTAGAAATAATGCATTAATGACTAACTTTAAAGAAAATACATATTTGTTTGTTATTCCCCTAATACAGCACAACAGAATAAGCCCAGAGAGCAGCACTTACTTTGCTGATCTTCAGGTTTCCAAATTCTTCTGGTACACTTAATTCCAGTAGACTGAAAAGGAAACAGTACACAGTCCTGCCAATCACAAGAGAAGGCTGTGAAACAGCCCCAGGTAACCCAGGCTCTCCCAGGCCCAGCATCAGTCTTCCATCCACCAGCATCAGCATACGCAGTCGAGGGGAGGCTCTGACCCCACTCTTCAGCTAAATTAGTTTTATATCAACAGTTCCTACTTTCCTGCTGTCAGCTATCCTGACGATGAATCGATAATGCATTTTGATGAGGGTAGAATATATATGTAATGAAAAATATTGATTTGCCTTACATACTTCATGATAAAACTTTTTTACTCCTTTCATTCATTTATGGTGACTTACACATGCTTTTAGTTGGATTTCCAATCCAAGAATGAATTCTTAAGGTCCTTTCCAACCCTAACTATTCTATGATTGTAAATTCATGGTTCACAGTGTTGTACAATCAGGGAGTTGCTGAAGATTCTCGGATACAGTGCACATAGAATCACAGAATAGTTAGGGTTGGAAAGGACCTTAAGATCATCCAGTTCCAACCCCCTGAAAGGACTTTGCTTGGTTTTGGGGTGTTCTTTTCTTTATGGGTTATTTAAGTACTAACTTAGCCATGACTTAACGTCATCCACGGCTTCTCATTTCTGTGCAACATGCATCATTCTCTGCAAAAGCACAATAGTGCAGGTGTGCGAGTAATAAGAGCTTATAAAGGAAAAGGCTTTTTGCTTGTAAATTAAAATGATCATATGCTCAGTCCTGTTGAATTCTGATACAAATGCACCACGTTAGACCGAATCACCAAGTCCTATCCCACAAGGAACACATATAATTCATCAAGCTAGCCATATTTCCTTTTTTAATTTAAAAAGTCTCATTATCCAGAGGAAGAGCCTCCGCATGTTTTTAATATATGTGGGTATGTTTTTAATAGACGTGTAACTACTACATGTATGAAGAAGGTTTTTTATGAATAACTAACAGAAAACAGACACATAAACTACATTACTCTTGGCTTGTGCCTCACCTCACCACTGTGAAGGAGAGAGCACGTCTTTCATCAAGAATGCTAATATATTCTTCCAGCTTACTATTTTACATCCTCTCTGAGGCTTTTAACCACTGGACTGAATCCTGAACAAAGGAATCGGATGCCCAGAAAGAAAAGCGCAGGGGAGCAGGGGCTATTTATCCACTCTTTGCAATATTCTTCTGACAGTGTGAAGCAAAGCAGCCCACCGCCGATGCCCACCACCGCTCGATATGGAATGCTGGCGAGCAGCGGAAAGGACCTTTCCATCAGATGTCCCCACAGATCCTCCTATTAGCAAGCCTTAAGAAGGCCTTTGTCATATCAAATATGCTCAGCTGCTTACCGCATGGCGAAGCAGTGTAAGAACCATTTAAAGATGTGTCTGACATCATTAATCTATTTGCCCTCTGACCCGCAGAGCTGAACTGTAGCTATGGCGACCACAGCTTGACCTTACAACGCTGAGAAACTTGAAAGCTCCATAGTATTTTGGGTCACATTGTTAGGCCGAACAAAGGAATAAAGAAGAAATGTGACAGTTTCCTGGGAATTAAGGTCAGCAGGTCAATTGCCCTAAAGCTGTATTGTTATATGATAAGCAAGATTCGCTGAAATAAATTTTCAGCTATTAGAATAAATAAAAAATAAAATACTAGAGCTTTTTGTTGTCCAAAGCAGAAAATTGGTCTCTGTAAGAGCAATATATAATCCATCATAGAGCAAAATTACTCAGCAGCCTTCCCTGTTGCATTAACAGCACAAACACATGGGGGAAAATGGGTAGCAGGTATCAATTTCATATTCTCACCTCGGGTTTATTGTTAATTCAGGCTTTTGGGGGCGTAAGGAAAGTGTTTATTAATGTGTTTCTGGGAGTGCATTTGATCAAATTGTCACTGTTTTCCATCCTCCCTTCTCAAATGATTCATGAAAGTAAGTGGGAATAAGCAGCCTAAATACACCGAATGTGAACATCTGTGTAAAAGCAGCGTATGCCTTAGAATAAATCCAGTAAAGGAACCTGCCCTAACAACATGCTGTCACATATACCAATTCAAATATTTACAGCCTTAATAAATTAGGCTTGTTAACAATGCTTATACAATTCTGGACTATGAAGCAGTGTTCACCTTAAGGATGTGTCTGCAAAAGTCATAGGTACCTTCATCTTCAAAGTGGTTTAGAATGTAGTCAGTGAAATTAATCCTACATTAAAATTAACTAATTTACAATGAAAAGCTTTTCAAAGTTCAGATATCCCAACCCACACCGTGTAGGACCACAAACATAACCTACAATACAGGTTAAAAAGCTGACAGATACAAAAGATCTAAGTTGCTGTGTATTGATTTATCATGTTGTTAGCTTCTTCTTCAATTTCTCAATATCACTGCTGAAAAACTACAGTGATACCTGTGTATAGCACAGAATGTACATAACATGCCAGTTTAGCTGAGAGCATTACCCACAGAGGTATAAAGGCAAAGTTTGTGAAGCAGTGTCCTGTTTTACAGCAGGTACTTAAATATATATCAATATCTATCAATACAGTGTTTTGGGGTTCTCCAAAATTAGCATATTTTATTCAATTATCTAATAAATACCAGACCCCATAAAGTAGATGCTGAATCAGTGGGGCTTGTTCATTAATAAAGATGCATTTCAAGCTTCTAAGATATTCTTGTGACTATTAAAGAATACAAAAGCAAAATTCTATGCAGCCTGCAAGCCAGCCCTTTTTGCTTTCCGCTTTCTTAATACTCCAGCTGTGTCTGAGAAACAGAATTCCCCAAAACTGGTTTAAAACAGTCTACAGACTGCCAGCCTGACAAGAAAGCATGGCCAAAATTATGCCAAAGTGAGGATCCTTTACTGATAAGTAAAGAATTCAAATGATCTGTTGGTAGAGCGTAGTCTGAAGCTATCACTGCTGCAGCTGTATCCACCCTGGGAACAACAATGTTAATGGCTCTAGAAAAGCACAAGAAAAGCTCTATAAGAACAAATTAAAAACATAGAAAATTCGCTTCCATGTGAGCAAGCAGAAGAATGTAATCACTATATGTATACAAGAGAGATTTACCTGCAGCCATTAAAACCCGGAACGCATGATAACTCTTATCAAGTAAATTACTCATCTGGCAGAGAATGTCCAAAGCCACCAAAATCAAATCACAAACTAGAGAACAGGTTTTAACAGTGTGGGTGCTTTGGAGGGAAATCATGCAACAGTTCATATTTAAGATACGCAGTAGATTCTTCATGTCGCCTTGGAAGATCGGATGCTTTTTGAAGTTGTGCTTGTGACAGCTCTGATAGCAAAAAAATATTGTTGAAAGGTTATTTGGGCTCCATTATACAGAAGGTCATGCTAAATGTCACAAAGGCACACTGGCTTACTTTCATCCTCTCTGAGCTTGACGCAGAATATGTAAGAGTCAAAAAGCATCAGCTCTTAATAAACTATCCTCTTGAAATCACTCTATTTTAAGTTAATTTGTAAAATCATGACAAACTAGCCAGCTTCTTGTGCAACACAGAGTGTCAAAGCTTGGCCCTGAAAGGAGGCACTACCAGGTGCCACGCTCCTATTACCCACTCATGAACAAATACCTGCTCTGGAAGTCAAAAGAAACTCTTTGAAAAACCCCTAAACCCTCAACAGTTATTACTTTCTATACAAGTGAATCCCAGCTGAAGTCACACACTGAAGTACTAGTGAGCTGGCACAGAAATGGATAAAAGCCAGGAAATTCTAGGTTTAAGCTGACTCACCATCCTTAGCACACACTATTGTCCTTTATCCCTAAAATTTAATTAAATCCCAGTCCTGACCAGTTGTAATAAGTAGTACAGAAAACTGATTATCGGAATTGCTTTCCTCCAACGCTCTATTGTGCTACACTTCCTCTCTGCAAAATACAAAAGACTCTATGTACATTTTTCTTTCTCTGTGAAAAGAGGGCTGGGGAGGGGGGGAGAAAATCCAGTCTGAACTTTTATTTAGTTGCCAATTGTGCTGTGGAATGAAACTAAGCATTTTCTTTTAAAAGCTGATTCAAATTCAGTACTTAATCATGCCATAGCCGAGCAAAAGCAGCAACAAATTATGTTACAATTACATTAGAAATTCTTTTACAAGATTTTGTTTTCAGTCACTTCTAATCTTTCAATAGGTGCCATTGCCGGGGCTGATTATTTCCCTAACAACATTTTTGCCTGAAACTAGCTGCTCTGATCAGAAACATTTGGAATGTAAGGAAAATATGAACGTGCACGTGTGTGCAGAGCAGAGACAGGGAGGAAAACAGTCACATTTGATTAGAAAAAGAGTTCTAGAAACCATAAAATATTTCCTTTATTCTTCTAAATGGGCTTTATTCCCCCCCTTATTCTAGCAGATTATTTACTCCTCTGCTCCTAACCAATTTGTTTTCTGTGCTGCAGACCACTGTAATATACTATTTCAAAGTTAATTGTTTTTAAAATTTAAAAGGCATATTGTATTAACTCCATTTGGAATAACAGACCCAAAACACAGGCCTCAGGTCCTTGCATTAAACTAGACACACCACTGACTATATGGATGACTAAGCCACCCAGAAAGAGGTAAAGGAGCTGGCATGCAATGGGACACACAAATTGAGAGCAGAGGGTTTAAAAGTCCTCTTTGTCTGCAGCATTCTCCCTCCTAACCCAGAAGAAGTCAATGATTTGGAGATATCATATAACATCTGTTTTCTAAACAACAAACTAATGCCTGCAAAATGTGAAACACCCACGTTTGAAACAATCCCAAAATGCCTTAGCTCTGCCTGCCTGCAAATCAAAAACACACCAAAGGAACCTTAATTTGTCATTTCAAGAAGATGCCCATAGTCCAGGCAAAGATTCCTGCCACAAGATGAACTGTAAATGTAAATCCACCCATGGTATTCTAAGGATATCCAACAGAATTTGACAGTTTTCAGGTGAAAACATTACACTCGGATAGCTTCGAAGAGGAAAGGTACAATCCTTCGCAGGCCAGCAACAGGTCAGTGCCTGTTTCAGCAATGCCTCATCATTATTCTTGCAAAATGACTTCTGGTTTGGCTGCCGCAGCTGCCTTCACTCTCATCTACCTCTGCGCTTTTAGCCGCAAACACAACACAGCAACATGTTTGCTGGCTGAGATGAAAATGCAAAACCATACCAGGACCTCCTGGCTCCCTTGCACAACATGTAGGAATAGGTTTTACTTGTATAGAGTCTTATATGGATTGGGATTTCACAGCCAAGGACAAACCGCCAGTTCCTGGAATCATAGAGTTACAGAATGGCTTGGGTTGGAAGGGACCTTAAAGCTGATCTAGTTCCAACACCCCTGCCATGGCAGAGACACCTTCCACTAGAACAGGTCACTCAAACCTGGCCTTAAACACTTCCAGGGATGGGGCATCCCAAGTTCCCTGCACTTCTCCATATCATTCCCAGTGATATTTTTTCAGGAGTCACTCCAAAAGCAACTAATGGTCAACATTAACAACTTCTCTTCCGTCTACAGGAGGGCAAAGAACCCAAACCACCTCTGGATGAGACGGCAGATGGTGGATCTCATAGTTGGCCACACAGGATTAATGAACTGCACTACCTTTGGCAGCCACGAAGCAGCAGTCCCACTGCTCAGGTGACTACCAGAATAATCTCTGCACACTTCATCAGTAATTTGAAGAGGCTGTTTCTACTTGAACTCTCAAGTAACGCAAGCACCACACTGCAGGGGAGCAAAGGGCTGCAAGTCATGACAAAACGAGCAGCTGCCACACAATGTGACAAAAGTGCCAGTTTCCATGCCAATGCCACAATCCCTTCAATGAGGCATTTTGCCAACATATAAAAATCTTTAAGACCATTGGAAAAACAACAGAGCAACAGCCTCAACATGTTATGATCTCCATTGCTTTAAAAACCACAGTGGATGTAGTGTTACAGGTTACAGAAGGAACGGAGTATTTTTTCCTTTCGGGAATTAAAAAGCAAAGAAGAAAACTGTTTTTGTAGTAATATGACAGGCGACATAAACCGTAAGAAATCTGACAGCTGCATATGCCAAACTAACACATTTACCAGGAACAAGTTTCTAGGAGACCTCTAAGGCAATTCTAAAAGTTCACAGATGCAACACTGAAGACAGTTTTGAATGGTGATGGGGGGTGAAAGACCGCAGCTAACTAGCAAGCAGAAAGGCTTTGCAGTTGTTTTGCAGGCAGCACAGAATGGTGAAGTAAATAAACAAATAAGTGAAACTGAGCCAGCAGCAATTTGTGATGTGCGCTGTCACTGGCTGTCATACCGAGCTGGATCATCTGCTCTCCCAGCTGATGGATTCTACTTGAAACCATTCCAAGCACGCATTCAAAGAGAGGTACCACTAAAGTGGTGAATACTAAACCGAGCCCCTAATGAGGTTTAAAAGTTGACTTTTTTGTCCTTCTGAAAGGCATACCTGCAGCATGGTTAGAGCTGACCACAAAAGCCAACTGCAGCTACTCAGCGTGGCACGCCTGACCTCACCACCAAACCACAGCAGAAGAGGATGGTCCCGCTCCCTTTTTGCTGTGGCACTTGTCAGGCCCTATCATGAGCTGGATGGAAATGCAGCACTGCCACAACCTATTTTATTTGGGGAGAAAGTCTGATTTTCTGGCAGCTGAGCTAATGAAAGGGTTGGCCAAACACAAGCACTGATGCAGAAGTGGAGATGGGGCTGCCCTCTGTGGTAGCAGCCAGCCAGCTGTATTGTTAAAACCCATTTTTAGATGCTCTTGCCTGGAGTATCAGGGAACTGAACTCAATAACCTGAATCCCTTCTGTTTTATGCTTTTAGGCTCCACTATGTGCACAGAGCACAGAGCTGACCCGGCACAGGCCTGAAATGATTGTGGTTGAACAATCCATAGCAATCATGACTTGTTCGCTAAAGAATTTACAATTGCAATCAGAGCCTCTCTACATCCCCTGGGAAAAATGATCAAGAAGAAATGAAATAGGCTTTGTTATATCCACGAACAATAACGTAAAACAACATAAACTAGAAATAAAGACAAATGCTAGGCAAGCTAACAACAAATTGAGTTTTCATTTCTCACTGGGGTTATTTTTAGATGTGTTCATATTTAAATATGAAGGTAATTTCCCAGTGCAGCTGTTAACAGCTCTTCCTGAGCTTCTCTTGGAGTTTGGGTGTTGCATCTGCTGGCATTTGCACGGCAAACTTCTGGTTTTAGTGCTTTAAAGCTACAAAAGCAAATGTTTCGAGCGTTACTTCCAAAAACCATACTTTCCATCTCAGGGGATCCTATGGTCATTTTATTTGTAAAAGGTTTGAAATTTTCTGTAAAAAACCACACCGCTTGTCTAACAAGCACCTTGTGTGGGTTTTAATATAGCCAAAGACATACTGAGATATGTATCAGGCGAACAGCAACTATAAACAAGGTGCTAGTTCAGGTACTGCTGGTGATTTTAGCAAGGCATGACTTCAAAGAACTATTGCTAAGGTCGAGAACTACCCCAGTTTTAATGAGGGGACTTGCTCTGTTTCCCTCATTCAAATGAAGACTTACTTTTTCCATCAATAAGTGAAGATTAAGTATTTATCACACATGTTACTGTACCTGAAAGCCTGCTTACCTGGAATCAGATTAATGTTTTAATGAGGACCATGGACATACTGTATTTGATTCTGATCATAGGTCCAACTAGCCCTGTTGCACCACCAAGTAGGTTTTTGCTTCCGTAGCAACATGCAAAACTTTTATGCCTACAAGTTTTGTTATAAACCCTGAAAATTAGAAATTGATTTATAGTCTAGTTTTATAACCCACCCAGTCTGCCAAGCAAAGAAATGAAAAGCCAAATCACCTATGAGAGTGTATCACTGATCTCTCTATTCCATGGCATCACTTATACTGTAGTGACTGTACAAGAGGCCTTTCACCTTACTTGGCTGGGTTGGCTGACCTAGACCTGCCTTTGACCTCCTTTCCAAAGGGAACAAAGATGAAGCCTCTGGCACTGATGCACAAGCCTTCAGCGGAGAGCTGTGGGGTGGAGGAGAAGGTGGGAGAGTGAGTGTGAAGCAGCTTTGAAAATCTTTTCCCCCATTAAGGACTTTCATAAACAGCTCCTATAGCACAGACCACTCTTAGGGGAGACAAACACATCCTCAACTATGTATGTAAAATGTAGGAGTTTGTTTTTCCAAGGTGAGAAGAAAAACAAGGAGCTCAAATGCAAGACCTTGATGAAAGTGTTCATCTAACACATAGCTGACATACCTCAAAATTCCCATCCTGCCTTCTGCAATCTCCTACTCTGAACCACGCAGAGCAAGACAGACCCTGTTCTTCAGTAACAAAGCCACTGTTGTCACCTGCTCACAGAAGACATCTGTCTTAGATGCTGCACATGGTGCAAGGCCACATCCATCCTGAGCTCAGCCAGAATGCCTTCATTTCCCTGAGTCATAGATCTGAAGGTCTCTTTTGGGTTTATATAGATTGCTTCTCTCCAGGATCCCTGATATTTCCTCCAAGGCCTTGGGATGGGCAGCAGCAATTAGTGCACACCCACAAAAGGCCAAAGAACAAAAACCTTGAGGAAGGAGATCAAAGATGGATTAAGGAAGAAAAAGGAAAGTAGAATGCTGCTCCAGATACTAAGCTTGAAATGACTTTCAGATCCCATTTCCCATGGAAATTCAGTCTCTTACCACTTCAAGGACCTTCATCCTCAGCAGCAGCAAGGCATACCAACTAAATAATGCATTCCCATCACCTGTTCAAAGTAATTCCCAGGTCTCAGGTCCTATCCCCACTTCCCTGCTTACCAGCCAGCTCTGGGCAGACACCTGCCAGAGGGAAGCTCCTCTCCACCCTGATGGGTGTTCCAAATCATTCTCTCCAGGTGTTGCAACTGGGACACAGGTGAAGAGGGATTGCTCTAGGAATACCCAGGAAAGCCTCCAACATGAATGTGCTTCTGAGGCTTGAAGGAAACAGTATGCCTCCGCTGAGTATGCCAATGCTTTAGAAATGAGATCACTTTTACATTCGAGATAAATTCTAGTCCAAATTTCAGTGGTAAAAAGTAAAATCAGCATTAATAATGCATAACGAGGATAAGTAAACGTGGAGGAACATACATATGCCCTAAAACTACTTTTCTTAGTTTCTGTTTAGCTTTAAGGAGCTTTCCACAGTGCACTCAGCCAGCAGATGCTGAAGACAAGCCAGCTTCCACACTGACTCACACAGATGGCACTGGTGGAGTTGATTCTCGTACAAGAGCGGCTTGTCTTCTCAACTGAGATAAGGTTCCTGCATATATATTCTTTTTCTGAGTCAGGATCTCATCAAATGTAAGTACACTCCTCATGGCCAGGGAAATTGCATAATTCCTGGTAACACATTTTTAACCACCACATCAACTTGCAGCTTTCTGACTGCTGTTGTGCAAAGCCATTTCTGAAATGGCCTCTCCTGCTGAAGAGACGAAGGCAGCGTAATCACCCCTACTTACAACTAAACAAATCTGTTCAGTCAATGTAAACTTAGTCCTTCCTGAGAATAAACACTTTTGAGTTATTCATATATTCCACGCTGACACATAGCCTTTTGTAATTTCAAAACCAGGTATTACACAAGCAAATCAGCAAACGCACAGACTCCAACTCATTGCTGGATGTTAAGATGTTAACACAGACTAGACACAAGCAACGCAAACAACCAGGGTGATGCACTGGGCCAAAATAGCATACTAATGCTTTGATTTGGTTTGTATGCAAAGCAGGGGGTGTACATTATTCAGAGAGAAAGCCTTCCACAGCGTGATATCCCCCCAGTTGCTTTAAGTTTAGAAGGAATACCAAATATTCACACTGGGTAACTAAAACATTATAGATCTGCACAGAACTTGGCCACTGTAATTTTACAAGGTTAGTCCTATGTGAAGCTGCTCACCCAATTTGGGACCAATAGGAGAGGGAAAGAAAACAGGAAACTCTTTAAAAGGAGGCCAGAGGAGAAGGCCAACAAAGGAGAGAAGAAAGTTCAGCAGAAGCAGCTTCTCATGGCAGAAGATCAATGCACAAAGATCTGGAATGTAAACGCTCCTGTGTGGGCTTGATGTGCAGAAGTACAGCTATTGGGCATTGCAGGAGGAGGAGAGGAGGTGGGCAGGAGGCAGGGTGTATGCAGAAAGCCTGGCAGAGAGAGCATTGCAATGGCGAGAAGAGAGAGATGGCAAAAACTGGGGCCAGCAGGGAGTAAAACAAAACAGAGAGAAAGGACCCAGAGAAGAACCATTTTTGTGGCCTGAAAATACACTCATAAGAATGTGACTTTCAAGTTTTCAGTATGTAACCATGAAGAACTAAGGTTAATGAAAAGTGCATATGGAAATGCAACAAGAAATGGGAATTTTTACCAAAAGGGTGTCTGTTTAGTATTTAAATAGCCAACAACAGGAGCAGCAGAGTTCAAACACCAACAAGCAAAACAGGAACAAGAAAGGAGGCATCCATTCCCAGCTCCTTCTTACCAACCCACAGATCACCAGTGCCTTGAATGTATTAGACTTTAGTTATAAACTGTTCCCTGTGAGGCACTGGCACAGGGTGCCCAGAGAAGCTGTGGCTGCCCCATCCCTGGCAGTGTTCAAGGCCAGGCTGGACGGGGCTTTGAGCAACCTGCTCCAGTTGAAGGTGTCCCTGCCCATGGCAGGAGCGTGGAAATAGATAACCTTTAAGGTCTCTTCCAATCCAAGCCAGCCTATAATTCTATGTTCTGTGTCATTTTCCACTGTTCCAAATGTAAAGTACAGTGTGCTCATCTTAATGTTTTCCAAGCACCTCCCATATAGGAATATATAAACGTCACTACAAAACACTATTGTGGCTTACCCCTAGGCTGAGTTTAACAAACCCAAGCAGAATTAATAATCAATTCTGAGTTCCTCTTTCAGCTGTCCAGGAAGAAGTATCTGAATTCTTCCTTTCCAACTTCATGGCATTTCCCAACCACAATCAGGGCAGTAACTACACCACTGCCATGCCACCTTCATCAGCAGACTGCTGATGCCAACATCCTTGCTCCTCATATTCCCAATTCCCCAATATAATAAGGGAACAGGATCTGGGGCCGAGCCAGCAGGTTGCCCTGCCCAGTACTGCTCACCTCAGCACCCCTCCATATCTGCCATGGCTGGGCAGAGCCAAGAGTGTTTCTACATGTTTCAGTTGCACAACAGATGTGAACATATGCCTGCTTTTGCAACATGTTTTTGAACATGCCCGAAACATATCAACCCAAAATTTTTGACTCTTAATTAATTCCCTTTGATACCGAATTAAAACAAGTATGGACAAGGCTATAGGGATTCTCATAAGGACCATATATGTCTTCTCTCAAAGCAATGTAGGCCTTCCTCCTGTTGATAAAGGCCTGAGAAATAAGTAAACAGTTGCAAAAGAAAACAACATAAGGAGCATCTTAGGGTCGTAAATTGGACCAAACTAGAACATACAGTTAATTGGAAAGACTAATTATGCATTCCAATGTCCTTAACCAACTGATTTCCATAAAAGGGTAAAAGGGGGGGTTGTATTTCTCTCCAAACAACCACCACAACCCTCAAAGACCACTACTCGAATTTACAGTGCTTGCATTGCAGCCTTGTCTACCTAAATTATAATATGCAATGATTAACAAGAATTGGGCAGGCATTTCACAGAATTATGATGAATATGTATATAATAAAGGAATGTAAATTGCCTCTTCTCAGTGTGCATGATAGGCAGAGATATCCCCCATGCACCCCAGTAATAAAGTAATAATTACCCATAATAAAGTTTTGTCAGCTTTCTAACCTGCCATTCTGGTTGGAGAGGTTATTTTCTTAGATTTTGGTGACACCTTCATCCTTCCCACATGTAGGATTCGGTTCTCTTTTTCTGTCTTTCTGGCCTATTTCTTGCCAAAGCATTGAAAAAAGAGATTTACCAGCACCAGAGATACCTTAAGAAAGACACATCTTCTTGTAAGATACAGATTGTTGCCTATTATAAAAGATCTGATGTCAAGATTTTAGAGATACTAAGGGGGAATGCTGCAATTGAATTAAGTATCAAAATCAGGAAAATGATTAGTTTGAAAATTCACTCTGGTAAGACAAAAAGCCCCAGAGAATCAATCTGAAAAGCCAGAAGTAGAAATTGCAGAGTGGAACAGGACAAACAAACAAACAAAAAAAAAAAAAAAAGGAAAAAAAGAAAAAGAAGAACGCACTTCAAGAATATTGCTCAAGAACAATGAAGAGCAATACAGGGCACTAAGTAAAGGAGCACTGTGAGAAAGGCAATGCAAAATAAAGATTCAACCGAATGGCAACAGAATACTCAGTTACTTGTTAAAAGACGGTTAGGCTGTGGCTCCCTAAAATCCCATGCAAAAGTAAAAAGTCGTACTCAAAGCTTTCTACTCTTATCAGCCCCCCCCTCCTTTTTTAACTTCATTTGTATGTGCTCACTGTGTTCCACCAAGTCTGGAGCTGAGCCACTGTCTTAGCAGAGGCTATCAACTGCAGAAAGGGTCAGTGTGAACAGTTGTTTCTCACTCATGATGCTCAGCACTGTACCATAAAGTTTGCCTTGCTGTTAATCAGAAAGAACCATGTACTCCCCAGCTTCCTTCCCTGTTACTACATGTGCCGCCATCTTCCCACCCTCACCTGGAAGCATGATATGCTAACCTCCCTTCTCCTTTTCAGGCCCTTCCTATCATCTCCCACCACCTCCCACCACGCCACGCATGCAGACACACATTTGTTTTCTTTACAGCTGTGGGAAGGCAAACAGTGTAGTGGCCACATCCAGGCAGGCAGAACTGGTAGGGAAGTAACTTCAAGGGGGACACCACACATCCTCTTCCCCCTCACAGCAGCAGTTTTTCCCACTAAGAATAAAGATTTACCGCTTGTCTTTCTTACAGCATGCCCTGCTCTTGTTTCTCATGACTTTTACTTCTTCTCCTCAGAGCCTTCTCTGTAACTCTGTGTGCATCCTGAGCACCATTATTACCCTGAAACAGAAAGATATTCAGCAGGCCTCAACATTTACAGCATATATAGAAACTCATGGGTTTACAAGACAGCCCGAGATGTTATTTCAGATAGCCTACAGCTCTACGTCTTTCCTTTTATTGGAAAACACTAATACGTACAATTGTACAGCTTGCTGATAGCACATGAAAGAGCCATCAGATTGTTGGGCAGAGTTCTCATCCTGAGAAAACCTGATACCTCAATTAATATATCCTAAAATTAAATATAAATAGTACTTTTTCTTGATATTAAGATGTCATCTAGCTAAGCCTGTCAAGCCACAAGCTATATGGTAATAAGACCAACACATAGCAAGTTCTGGGAATAAGCAACACGTATTCATGTCTGGAATCGACAATGATTTCATTCTTTTGAGGTCAGTAATAAGGTAACTGTTATCAAATTCAAATTAACAGACTAGTGTCAGACAAGAAAATTACTTCTGAGGGCCATACTCTCCTGGGATTTTCCAATTCATATGCAGTACTTGCTATTACTTGTTCTAGATGTACTGGCTAAGTACTGCTCTTAGGATTTTGTGAGCTCAGAGCAACAAAAATAGCCCTGCAAAAATACACTCCTCCACACACCTGGGGAAAAGAAAAATCTGAACTCCTTTTTTCATCATCATTGCCATAAATGTTGAAGAAGTGGATTTTTTGTGCCTGGCAATTTTTCACAACAGTGCAAGGCTGATTTAAAGTGCTGAGAGTAAGGTCACATCTATTCCATTTGACACCAAGTAGTTTCAAAAGAAACATAAAGATCACTCAGTGTGCTGACGCATGTGTTATAGCAACTTAAATATTTAAACTGCTGATACTTATCTTCATTGTGAGCCAAAGTGGATTCCATCAAAGCTGCGTTTATTGCAATCTGGTTCTATTTACTCTTGTGCAATGAATTCAATTTGCAATTAGCTCTCTTCTAATCTGACACTGGATTAGCTTAAACAGCAATTCAGACCCAATTCCTGTAGCTCATAATGCAAATCAAAACCTGATCTTTTTGAAAGTACTATGTCAAAGAATTTCCATAAAAGCATGTTTTAGTTTTCATTAAAACCAAGAATGCATGGATAAGTTACTGAAATAAACAGACATTCATACACACAGCTGCTAAAATGAGTGAGGAGTTTATGAGGTCAAAGCCTTCTGGTATCACCTGGTCCAACACAAGGATCTCAATAAATCCTACTTGCTAGCATACCTCTGCCTCCTAACTGAATCTTCACAGAAAGGAACTAATAGCCATGCTCTCATCCTTTCAGCTAGCACCAGGACATGGCATACCACAGCACAAGCATCGCAGTGGCACAACCTAGGGGCAACAGATTCATCTGCACGTAATGCCATTCTTCCTACTTTTTCCACCTTCATTCCTACAAAAAAGTATGCTGAAGGAAGCTGAGGTTAGCCCTATTTTCTAAAACATGACAAACATCTTGTCATTATTACTTATTTACTGTAACACAAAGGCTTGAAAGACCTATAGCCTTCACCAGTGAATAAATATTAAATAGTATCACTAGATTATAAAATACTCTCTGACAAGTAGTATTTCAATTAGTTCATTCTACCAACAAATATAAATAATGCCCTGTCTACTGGGTCAGACCTCACCTAGATGAGCAAGAGCACAAAGACCAAAAGGAGCACATGCTGTGTTTGTTACCTGCCCACAAGCAAATGTATTAACCTAGACTCTGTTGGTGCTGGGGCATCTACCAAAGGATGGATGTGACCATCACCTACCTTTCCTTTCTAAAACTCTAAGAGCTCATACCTCCCCCCCCGGCACACCAGAGACCATGGAGACTCTCCTATGGACTAGCAGAGTCCAGCACAACTCCTGCATAGGTGGAGACTGTAACAGTCTGGGTCACAAAGGCATGAGTGAAAAAGGAGGCCTGCACAGATACTGATGTATCCAGTGACACCTTTCCACAGGCAAAATCCTCCAGGAAAATCAGATTGTGTGGAGAGAAGTTACTAAAAATAAATACAACTTTGGCACCACAGAAACTTTCCACTTTCCAAGACACTGCCTATAAACTCTAATAATACAGCAATATTTCACAGTTAAGTTCTTTGATACCAGTATTCTTAAAACATGTAAATAGCACAATTACTTTCGAAAAATAGTACTTCCTTCTTCTCTCACTTCCAAAAAACCCTGTGACTAAGGTACAGTTTTGGGCAGGCCTCCTTATTTACTCAGATTTGCTTTCTGAGACCTCCTTCTGTATTAAAAGCCAAATCCAAATATGGACTTCTGCAGAATGTACAGCGCAAGTCCAGACACCCAGAACCCTCCCTTCACTCCCATTTCATTTAACCTTGAAGAGATGAATGTACTTTAAAAAAAACACAAACCACAAAACAAAGCATGAAACCTGTCAGCAATTTATGAGCTGTAAGCATTTAAATAAAAAATGCTACAGGTCAAAGTAACAGGGCACAGCAAGACTTTTACTTCCACTTTGTCCTTAATATGTTTTTGTTATGCCTCAGTTTCACCTTTTGAAGATGTAACTGTAAAACCACTTTAATGCCCTTTAACACTGCTAAAGGGAAGTGTTAATTTTGATTTAAAAAGAAGCAAGCTGCAAAAGGATAACCAATTTGTTCCTGTTGTGGCTTAACTCCAGCTGGCAACTAAGCCTCACAGAGCTGCTCGTTCACTCCCTCATGGCAGGATGGAGGAAAGAGTCAGAAAGGTAAAAGTGAGACAACTCATGGGCTGAGAAAGACAATTTAATAGGGAAAGAAAATAACGTGCACAAGCAAGCCAAAATAAGGAATTCATTCACCATTTCCCATAAGCAAGCAGGGCCCCATCACATGTTAACATGTACTTGGGAAGGCAAACACGATCACTCTGAACGTCCCCCATTCCCTCTTCCAGAATGCTGTATGGAATACCCCTTTGGTCAGTTGAGGTCCCAGCTATGTCCCCTCCCAGCTCCTTGCGCACTCCCAGCCTACTCAATGGTGAGGTGAGGTGATGTGAGAGGCAGAAAAGGCCTTGGCTCTGTGCTAGCACTGCTAAACAGGAACTAGAACATCCCTAGATGTAACAAGTAACTAGACTTGTTTCCAGCACAAATCCAAAATGTAGGCTCATAGCAGCTGCTGTCAAGAAAATGAACTCCAGCCCAGCCCAAACCAGCAGTTACTTAACAATGTTCACAGATACATCAATTAAGGACCTGCAAACACTCATCAGGCAACCCATTTCCTTTTAATTGATGTAACAGTGCACAGCTAGATTTTACATTTTCAGTGTACCTGAAATCTCTCTAGTGTTACAAGTTTTGTTAATAAAGTGCATTCAAAATCTTGACAAGACAGATAAATTAGTGTTATTTTGATGTATAGTTTAACCACTTCAGTAGAGAAGACTTCCACCCAAACCTTTTAACATTTTCCTCCTCATTTTCTTTTGTGTCTGAATTAGAAGCCTCTCCATTTTCCATCAGTGCTTCATAAGTCTTTTGTGCTCGGCCAATTTCTTTGTCAGCACTGAAGTGCACCATTTGTCTGCTCAGAATAGGAACAACTAAATTGAAGTTGTCAATTCTTTTGTTTAATTTCTTGATATCTTCTGCGAATTGCTCACAAATACGATTCCATTGCTTTTGCCTGTATGGTGTCATTGGCTCTCCAAGTTTGCTTCTAGATGCCACTATGCTCTTCCTTAACTGCTCAATAGTTTTCCGTATTTCCTTCTGCAACAGGATCCACTCTGGCTGGTACCCGTTGTCTATCAGAATTCTGTTCAAGTTATGAGTCATAGGGTCTACATGTGGACAGTCTGAAAACTTCTGCAGAGGTTTCCCTTTGCCACTGAGGTTGTCAAAGTCTCCCTTTGCCATCGATTCCTGGATGAGGTCCTCCACCAACCGTTCAACCGCCTGAGTTATCTTCACCTTTTTGCTCTGCCTCACGTCTTTGGCTTTCATTAGGTCAGTCGCGACAAACTGGCTTTCAAGTCTTTGCTTCCGGTACTCCAACACTTGTTCAGTCGCACGGTCTACGCGAAATTGCATGTACTGCTTTTCTCTTTGGCTTGGTGTTCCAAAACCCACACCTTCAAAACTCAAGTAGTGTCTGTGCTGTGGTGCTTGCATTTTAAACGGATCCTCGTCCTCTTCATTTTCCTCATTTGCTTTCTTTTTGGTCGTAGCGTCACTGAGCACCACTCGGTACGCTTCTTCTACTTTCATAAATGCTTCAGCATCAGCTGTGGCAGAACCACTGTCAGGATGGTACTTCTTAGCAAGACTTCGATACGAGTTTCTGATATCATCAAGGGAACATCCTTCCTCAAGCTCAAGGATTTTGTAAGAGTCCTTGATGTTGCTTTTAGGTCTAAAACCCGACAACATTCTGTTGCCACAAATGTAGGGAAATACCTTCAGGTTTCTTGGAAGCATCGCTTCACGCACCAATAATTGATGCCCTATGCTGTTAGTCAGCATGACAAAGCCACTTTGTATTCCTTCAGATGCAGCTACATTATAAACAATGACCTATAAACACATTTTTATAAAAATGGTGTTAAAGATGATTTTTAAAAGAACTTATACGATTAAAGTCTTAAACTGGTTATATTATGTTAAGAAATACCTACAACATTTCAGAAAAGCAGGCAATGTTCTTTTCTTCTACAGATTAATATTGAAGTCTGCATTTTTTATTAATTACTACTGATGTAGTAATATTACAATGTAAATGAAAACTAATTCACAATATAGCTTTCTCCTTGTATAGCAACTGTAGCATAGGTTTTTTGCACTGCAGAATTCCTCAAAGGCTGAAGCTTTATTGCCTCTCTGCAAAGACAGCGCACTGAAAACTGGAAATATGCTTTATGGTGAGCAGGAACTGCTGAAACAAACCTCTCCTTTTCCTCTCTACAGCTACATTTGGCCGTCACCCAAATTTTCTATTCACATGCATTAGTGCCCTAAGATCTACCACCTGGTACATTCTCAGAGGATTTCATTATGGTTCCCTTTTGGTATTTCACAGCAACAACTGAAGTAGCATTCAGATTATAGATTCATTTAGATTAACTCTTGTGTCCCAGCAGGGATCTTGCATCCTAGTGGCCAACCTCCTTCACTTGTGCCAGGTAAGGTTATAAACCTAGAACTCTGCACAGTTCGATAGCATACAGTATCTCATCCTGTCAGGAAGACCTGTGCTTCTGAATCATTTTGGGAAACAGCAAAAGGAGCACCTTCAGCAAATGACCACCTAAGTAAGTTTTCACATAATGTCGAAAGTAAGAAAATATCACACAATTTGCATACACAACTGCTAATTTCTCTTTATGAATGAAAATCCTAAGTCAAATGCCTCATACACTTTAGTCAAATGCTAAAGAATCTCTTTTCACAATACCTGAAACAATCCACTGCTGACTGCCTTTCCAAACAAAAGGTTAGGTTAAATCGAGGTTAAGTTTAAGGAATGAACAGTGTTTGTACATCCTGCATGTAACAAACTGCCTAACAAAGTGCCTTCTGCACTAGCCTATCTGAAAAGGGAAAGGAGATGTACTTGGGACTGGATGAAAGACTGGAGCAATCCTGTACATTTTTCAGTTGGTTTTGATCCAGGTAACATATTAACTCATCAACTTGTGTTTATTATAATGTATGTTATCTACATGGGGGGCAGGGGGTACTGATAATATAGATTAGTGATTTCTCTCCCTCGACGTGGCTGGCAAACATAATTAGTTTCATACAGCCATAAAAATCGCCATAACTACTATTTAAATGTAAAGATCAATGAATATACTTTTGATATTAAACATCCTGATCAGAAGTCAAGCTTTCTCATAATTCCATCGACTCGATTTTAATATATTCGTACTTAAAGCCCTGTATCAAACCGCAAGCACGGCACTCTCTCTGCAGCACCGAAGGGTGCCGGCTGCAGGTATTTATTCCCCAGTTAAATTCAGCTCTCCCCGATGCAGCCAGGTACGGAGGGCCAGGACCGACACTTCCTTTCCCCACAAAACAGTCCGCTGATGGCAGGGGCACCGAACGGGGCCCTGCATACGAGCCCGCCTTCCCCTCGTACCCTCTGTCGTTAGGGACTCCATGGCTGCCCCTCAACCGCCATCGTGGACGGTGACTGGCGAGCGCCCTTAGGCGCTGTGCTGCAGGAGGGCTGAAGGAGGTGGTTACTGGCAAGCGAGAAGCTGGGCGCTCAGCCCGCCTCACTGTCCCAGTGCCGGTGGGGGAGGCTCCCCGTAGCACGCCCACAGCCTCCCTGCCCGGTACCTCACCTGCTCTCCTCCGCCGCCGCCCACCCTTCCCCCTCCCTTACAGCGACGTACGTACGCTCGCCGTGCACGGCAAGGGCTGGCAGAGAGCCTTCAACGGAGAAGGAGGAAGAGGAGGAGCGACTGCTTTTACCCTTGACTCAAGGACGGGCGGCCTGTCCTAGTGGCGAACTGAGCGCATGTGTGACCCGCCAGCCCGCCCTCCTGCGCCGCTCACCGGCGGAGGGAGCCCAACGCCTGCCAAAGCCGCTCACTGCCGCCGCCTTCCGCCTTAACGCGTGCAGCAGCCGGCGCGGGGGCACGTGACTAGGCTGCGCGTGGACGCAGCGAGAGCCAGGAAGGCGAGCGTGCCCAGATAGCCGTGCCGGGTTGGCCGGCGGGCGCATGCGCAGTGTGGTGGGGGGAAGCGGGTTTGCGTTGGGCGGTTGGGCAGTGGGTTCAGCACGCTAGGAGCCTGCGGTCCTAGAGTTATAGAATCGTAGAATCAGCTTGGTTGGAAGAGACCTTTGAGTTCATGGAGTCCAGCCGTTACCCCAGCACTGCCAAGTCCACCACTAAACCATGTCAGTGAGGGCCTCATCTGCACTGTTTGTGAACACTTCCAGGGGCGGTGATTCCACCACTTCCCTGGGCAGCCTGTTCCAATGCCTGAGCACCCTCTGTGTGAAGAAATTGTTCCTGATGTCCAATCTAAACTTAACCCTGATGCAGCTTGAGGCCATTACCTTTTGTCTTACTACTTGTTACTTGTGAGAAGAGACCAACACCCACCTCACTACAACCTCCCTTCAGGTACTTGCAGAGAGTGATGTGGTACCCCTTGAGCCTCCTCTTCTGCAGATTAAACACCCCCAGTTCCCTCACCTGTTCGTTATAGCACTTGTGTGCCAGACCCTTCACGGGCTTTGTTATCCTTTTCAGGACCTGCTCTTGCAATTCAGTGTCTCTTGTAGTTAGGGGATCAGAATCGAACACAGGATTTGAGAGGTGGCCTCCCCAGTGCTGAGTACAAAAGGACAATCACTTCCCTAGTTCTGCTGGCCACACAATGAGGGTGTACAGGAGGTGCAGCTTTTCATGTTGTTTTTTTAATATGTACGTTTACTCCTGTAAACCTGAACTGTTTTATAGCCTTTGTTCTCCTGAGTGAATTCTGCCTTAAGGTGATAAATTCCCCTGCCTCTTCATGGGTTTGTAAAATGGCTTCCCCTGCAGTACTTACCCAGACAAAGGCTTGGTCTTTCACAGCGTCCTCACCCTTGCCCCTAACATGGTTTTCAAAAAGCTGTGAGTGCCCCTAAGCAGCCATGCTAGCAGTAGGATAAGCAGTCGTTCACTGGGCTCACCCAGAAAGGCTGTGCCAGGCCTCTAGTGACCTGAGCTCCTGGCCTGCTGCCTCACCGTGGGGCAGTCAATGCCTGGGAGGGTTGTGCCTACAGCCTCCATGAATGGCATTACCTGGCTGTTGGGAAACGGTGACTTCAGCTGAAGAAAGCTGAAGCCAAGAAACAGTTCTCATCCTCAGCCTGAAAAGGTGGACCCAGATGCACGAACTGAAGGCCCAGCAGATGGAAGGCAACAATTTATTTCCTCCCTGAACAGCAGCATGTATTATTAAATTAAAATTGAAAAAAAACCCTGTGTTTTTTATTGATGGTTCTTGATGGGGTATAGGTGAGCATGCAGCATATCCAGCCAATGCAATGGTGGCATTGATGACAGAAAGGAAGCAACAAGCACACAGAGCAATCTGCTTTGTTCTACAGCCTCCAACGTTATACTCTGGCTGCTCATCCTGATGCAGCTTTGCCAGTATGCTATCTTGGTAAATAAACAAGTCTAAAATCCACTGTTTCAGAGATATTTTTTATTTCTATTCATTAGATAATGGTATTCTGCATTTTTTAATTTCAGATTCGCCTTCTATGAAAGTCAGATTCTGATATTGGAACTTTCGGTGTATATTGCCTCTATCTACTGCATATTTACTTCATTACCTAGGAAAACAAATTGATCAAGTAATTGTAATGCAAATTGACCCGCTGAAAAGAAAAGAAGTTTAAATCATGTTCTGCTGGCCAGTCATGTAGCAGAGAGATGTTTCAGGGCTGCATGAGTTCTGTTTCTGACTTAAATTGTCACAGCCTTCTGACTAGAAGAAAGCAATCTGAAAACCGTTGTAAAAGAAATTCTTATGAGGAATAAGAATTTTCTTTCCTTGTGCTGGTTTGCTCTTCAGTCACAGGTAGAAAATACAGAACCGGGAGTTCGCAAGTCTACAGAAGGCAGACCACAGATACCTGGTAAGTGATGCTTAAGACTACTGTAGGAGGCATGTCTTCTTAAACTGGGCAGTTCGAGTACAGCATCTGTTTAACAGCACATAAGCTGTTAATTTCATAGAAGTTTTGAATAAACTTCACCGATTTCCTTAAAAGTGTGTTTTAGTGGTGTGAAAGGAATGGCTCGTGTTTCTATTAATGTGGTTTTATTTCTCATTGCCTAATTTAAGACACACAGATGCTACTTAGTGCTATGTTGGGATACATTGTTTTCAGCAAGGAGTGGTAGCTCTGTAAGCTTGCCAAACATTAACCAAAGGATTTCAGATATTACCAGAAAAGGATTAGGATAGTGAAGAAGATGGTATAAGAACCAGTAAAGAATAAAATGACATGTATTATATACATTGTATCTCTGGCACTGCTTGTACTAAATTTCTTCAAAATGTAAAAAGAGTAGTATTGAAGGGGGGCACAATTCCAGTGTCTGCTAGATATTATTACCTTTATATATATACGTGTAAGGGTATGTCCCATTACAATGAGTAGGTCTGTGGGAGTTACGTGTGCAGGCTTTAACTGCAGTGTTTGTGTTTAGCTGTAATGGTCGGACTTGATGATCTTAAAAGTCTTTTCCAACCTAGTTGATTCTGTGATTCTGTGTTTTATTTTTCCAAGTTGTCTTTGAGATTCTTTACTTGTCAGAGGGCATAAAGTTGCTCTTAACATGGGAACTGAGCAATGATCTCAGCTTTTTGATACATATTGTAGCTCTTTTTTTTTTTTTTTTTATTTTTTTTTTAACTAGAGTTGAATACCATTAACATTGTAGGACTGGTTGGTGGGGAGGAGTTGGTTTTATTGTTAGCTAAGGAAAAAACAAAAGAGAGGAGAATGGTCCACACTGCTGAAATCTGCAGGTAGGTTTGTTTTGAAGGGTGAGTGGCATTAAGGGGATCCTGATGGGGATTCTACTGTTAGGCAGTTTGCAAGTCTGCCTGGTTTTTTCAGCCTCTCACCATTCTCCTTGGCTTTAGGAGGTCAGAAATCATTTTGATCTGAAGCAGGAGGTGAAGACATCTGTCTGGAGGACTCTTCAATTTTCTGTGGACAAACAGCAGGGTCTGACACGGTAAGGGAGGATTATTCAAGTGAGACATTCTCTTTACAGCCTTTCTGCTAGGACCAACTGTCTTACCAGCTTTCTTTTCTTCCAGCATGCTTTTGAATTGCTTTGCGAAAAATGTCATTAATGTCTTAACTATGATATGGAATGGAAATGTGCATTTTTCTCCACAGGGTAGGTTTCACTCTCTTCTCAGTCAGGAACTTTAATCTATTTTGCATTAGAAAACTTCAATGAATTACGAAATCATATTTAAGGAAAAAAAATAATTATGCTTTCAAAACCACTTTGCATTTTATTAGTAATGGTTGGACCATGGTGCCTAATGAAGCTTTGTTAGAGAGAGAGCAGCTGTAACCCTTTACTTTTAAGTTCACAGCAACTTTCTAGGGACTTCAGAATTATTTATCAAGCAGTAACAGAAGGAAAGACAAAGTCTGACATATTGGACTGTCACACAATATATAGACTTAGAAAAATCTATTGCAGGGAAATCAGTCTGGCAATTGATAGAGGATTAAACATATGTTCTGTGTTTATACGCATAGAGGGCAATACTTAAAATTAGTCTCTTAGTTAATCCACGATCACCTGTAGTCCCCATGGACAGGCTACTTGAAGTACTAACATTGTACTTGAACAATTTAATAATGATGAAAATATATATAGTTACATTTTATTTTATTGATACTAGGTTAAGACATCTTAATACTCTTTCAGGAACTTCAAACATGATTATTGATTTATCACAGTTCTATGAACTTATTTTCTGAAATATTATACCTCAGTGTCTCCATTTAGCTTCTGTTTGCCTTTGGAAGCTATGCAAGGAACTCAATCCAATGGCTATGATTTCCTGGGACAAGAATGCTGATGTGTGACTTGCAAAGCTAGTGTTTCATGGTATCTTTAATTTATTATCTATTTCCTGGGTAAGGACTGGTTTATGCCATTAGCAGCTTCCTTAAAGGTCATGTTCTGCAGTGTTTTTCTTTCTGACATTTGTCTACACTTGGCACATACAGAAAAATTAAGTTTGCAGATGTGACCTACATTGAGTATGATAATATTCCTGAAATAAATCACAACTAATTTACCAAGAAATATTACTGAGGAACTGTTTTAAATGTCAGTGTGCTAGTGAAATTAACTGTTGTTCTTTTATTGAGCATGCTGTTCAATTGTCAAAGTATAAAATCTGTTTTGAAGGCTGTCTTTGCCATTTATTACTGAGCATGTTTGCACTCTTAAAAGTTCCTAGATTGACTACAGTGTTACATTTATCTGGTAAGTTACCTAGAGTACTCGTATGAAACTTTCAGTCCTGTCCTGTGTAGTTTATGCAAAAGACTTGATGAGAGATTGTCATGACAAGATAATTTCAGTCTGGATACTTCAGAGAGGAAATCTTGACTGTGCTGAAACAAGTGGAAAAAAATCTCAGTGATTTCATTGTTGGCAGCATTTAAATCAAATATGAGTGATGCCTCCATCCAGTGACACTGCTGGTAGACTTACTTTATTCAGATGTCTTATAGGTACCTTTCTAATACAGACTGGCTTGATATTACTTACCAGTTATGAGTGATGTAGCTTCTGTATTTTTGCTTATTTTTTCACAGGTTTGTGAAATAAATAAATAGTGCTATATATGTTCACTCTGGGTTTGCACAGGTTCATGGCTGATCGGGTGCTTGTGATTGGCAGTGGAGGGAGAGAGCATGCGCTGGCCTGGAAGTTGGCCCAGTCTCCACATGTAAAACATGTGTTTGTTGCTCCAGGAAATGCAAGAACAGCTGACAA
>JAVHNF010072008.1:47361-63712 GCA_034783455.1 Micropsitta finschii
AAGTGTGATGGGGAAGGGCTGAGGGACCTGGGGGGTTCAGTGTGGAGAAGAGAAGAGAGACTGCACATCGTATCCCGTGGCTCTGGAGCCTCAAGAAAATGATGTGGTGTAGCCAGGTTAACAAGTGCTTTGCTGTCTGCTCATCTTTCCCTCTTCTCTCCTCTTCTATGCCCTTGATGTGCTTCTTTTTGACTGCAGGCATATCAGTGTCACAGGTTTCCATTCTGAGCCGCGATCCCTTTCCATTAGCTTGCAGCTTTAGTTACACTCATTTGGCAAAATTGGCAGTGGAAGCCAAGCTCTCATTCCAGATTTTTAATTTCTTTGTTCTGTTCTTTCATCTGTGAAGGAGACGCTGTGGTACAAATCAAAGAGGGGGGCTTAAGCTGTAAAAATGGCCTAGTGCTTTAGAGGGAAATTAATTCAAGTTTTATTGGCTGCATCACCAAGATGCAGAGCACCAAGAGCTTCAGATAGCAACCACAGACATGTCTGGGCAGATCAGAACTCAGGTACAGCCTAGCACAGTGTGGGTTTGTGGGTGAACAAGCATTGGAAATGAATGCATAGTTCTGTGGGAGGAGGTGGGAGCCTAGAAGGACCCCATTCTTGTGAGCCCCACCACTGTGGGAGCACCCCAGGGTGCAAAGGAGAAGAGGAGGAGAGGATACGTAAATAAGCACCAGTGTGGGAACCAGAGTCTAGTGAACTGCCAAGCAGAAGACCCAAAGGCCAAAAGGCAGGGAACCTTAAAAGGCAAACCAAACTGAAAACAACCCCCCCTTCACAGACTGTCAATATGATGTGATAGTGCACACCGAACATACAACTAGACACTTCTTCCTGCTCCTTGAAAGGGAGAGGTGCAGAGACATTCCCAGAGTTCCAGATTAAAACATTTGGATCTTCAGTGATGAAAATTTGATTGGAGGGACTAGAAACACAGATTACAGGCATTTTTCTTCCCTCATCCCTGAAATCAGCAGAACAAGGAATGCTCAGCTTAACTTGCAACAGCAGGAAAATCTCTTTATTGACTGAATGACTGGCTTGGTCCAGAGTCACTGCTGTTAAATAAAACCTTTTCTGCGGAAGCTATTTTATAGCTGCCAGAGTAACGACTTCCATGCAAGTTAACAAACCAGAGGAAGAATGTTAGCTAAGAAGCTACTTGAACAAATTAGAAAAGAAGTAGCCAGAGACAGTTTTCTATAGGAGAGATCCCTAATATCCATCAGATACCGTGAAAAAAAATGTATTCTTATTTTGGTATTACACATACTGTACTAGTAAGGGACATATTGTATATTTCCCTCTTGGCTTTATCAGGCTGTTCGAGAGCATGAGTCAGATACAGTTAAAAGCCTAAATTTGTCCTTTCTTTTCTAAAGCATAGCTAATGGTGTTTCAGTAGCTGGGGAGGGAGAAAAATTCAGTTCCCTCCTGTGAGGTCTGCCATACAGAAATCTGTATGTCTTTTGCACTGCAATGGCTGGAGAAAGGAACATGTGTTTTTCATGATCTGGGAGAAACAGGAAGATCTGTAACTAGGCAAGATTAACAAATGTTTGATATATATAGATACATTTTATGATAAGCACATTGCTTAATTTGCTTTTGGCTTCTTGTAACTGTGTAGAAACTTCCTGTTGTGTATTATTTGAATTGCATGGCATGCATGACTGAATGTTCCAAACGTCACAAATAAAACGTTAAAAGAGAACAAGGCACAAGGTATGGTTTCCAGGCAATCACCATGGTATCAAACAACTCCTTCTCCAGTTATGCTGCTGGCATCCCTCTGAGGTTGGGTGCGGTATATTATTAATCTATTATAATAGATTATATATTAATCTATTTTTTATACAGAGTGGTAATTGAAGCAAAAAACTGGATCTAAGATCCAGTTCACACTCACATTTCTTTTTATGCATTTGTAGAAATACAGGTAAGTGCTAAAATCCCATTTGTCATCAGCTTTAGACAGCAGAACACCAGAGTCTTCCTCAAGCTGTCTGTGATGGAACAGGGTATTGGGTTTGGAACATCTGAGCCTTCTGTCGGCCTTCCTGGCACAGATCCAACTGCTTTTATCAGTATTGTTGTATTTATTAACTGTAAGAGTAGTGATTTCACCTCTAGTGGTCTTAACTTCCTCTAACCTGTGAGTTCAGTACAATCTGTTTTGACTTGTAAAATGTTTACTTTTTAATGTAGCTCTGGTACTGAGCTCATGTGGGCTGAGCCCCTGCCAGGGCTGGACTCTCCCTGCATCCTCTGCATCCTCACTGAGCCAGGCTGGATTTCAAACCTCGGTGGGCAGTTTGCCTGTGGGGATGCCCTTCTGTGGGAGGGCAGGTTTGTAAAGAAAATCTCTGGGATGAAGACTTGGCTTTTACTCTTTGCCCTTTACAAGCAAATCAAATTGGACCATGTCATTTTCCCCTGTATTTGCTTGAGCGATAAAGCTCAAGTGACAAACAATGACAGGAGTATTTTGTCAGCAAGTTTCTTTATCACAGACCAGCTGGCCACGGACACAGTAAGGTCACCACACTCAGTGAATTGTTACTGACTTACACAGGACTGCACGTGTTGTAACCTCACAAACTGATTTACAGTTGCTGTACTTCAGATGAAGTTAAATGCTGTTTCACAAACTCCTCCAGCTCATCCCCTGGCAAAGGAATTCCACTGAAAGATTTTGATGTTTAAATTTTTAACTTTATTAGACATAATTTCAAATCTAAATTGAGATTACGTTAACACAAAAGTACCATAAGGACGTCAGTGCACAGAATACAAATTAGCTTTCTCTGTATTAAAGGGGAACTCTAAAACATGCATAATCAGCTTCAGTCAGATGCTTCTGGATTGTATGGGGGAAAACTGATTAGTAAATACATTAAAATGTTTCTACAACTAATATTAAAATATTAAAAAACCCAGGTGCTTTTTCACCAGAATGGAGCTGTTCAAAACCCTTATTGTTTCCATCAGTGAAAATCCATCAGTATTTCAAGTGAAAATACTGGTCTAAGAATAAAGGCACTTAACTTCAGCAGAATTGCTGTAGCATGTCTCACAAGCCAAGAACACATTCTGTATCTAGTCCTAACCCTCCTTCTGCTTGTTAAAAAGAAAAAAAGCCAAACAACTATGTCGCCTCTGAACAAATCTCTGAGGCTAATTCATACGTGGATTCACATGGGGATGTTGAAGGGCAAATGGTCATTGGACATTTAAATCTGTTCAGCACCTGATAGCAAGCTCAATGCTTGAAATTACGGGCTATTTTCAGAATCTGGGCCAGACAAAATCTACCAACATTAAAATAGAAACTATATGGGGAAAAGTCAATTTTATTACCTGTGGGAATACTTAAGTGTTTTGGGAGGCCACTTTTTGTTTTGGCTAGAGATTTTTATGAGCAAGTTTTTGCCTTTAGCTGTCTTTCACATTGTACCAGTTCCATTACTTTTCCCCACAAACACTTCACAGCACATGAGAAGAGGGTCCTCTGTTATAGCCTGCACAGCCTGTTAGACAGTAATACTGATGTTCCTAAGTCAACCTGAGAGGTGCTCAGATCTCTCTGTAAGCAAGAGAATGGGTTTTTTGTTTGTTAAGAAATTAATTGAGAGCCCAAATATTGGCAAATAAAGTGATTATACTTAGGAAACATGTAACAGAGCCATCACTGAAACTACTGAGAACAGCCCCCTTCCTCAATATTCCCATTTGTGGCTTTCTCCAGATTTTCCTTTGAATCTCTATCCATTTGAGTGAGAACACGACACGATAAATTCTATGTTCAAAACACTATGTGAAGAGAATGCAGCATCCGTGTTACTAGTCTGTGACCTCTGTTTCTATCAATTAAGGCATCCAGCTGCCCCACCTGAGGACGCTGGCGGATGTGATGCTCCTACTTCCAGTAGATCTTGCCGGCTTCCCCGACCTCCACAGCCCCACTGGCGACAAGCTGCAGGGCAGCTGGGAAGGCTCGGTGCTCAGCCTCCTTCACCCTTTCGGACAGGGTCTCCACTGTGTCACCAATCTTAACTGGAACTGCCTCTTGGAAAATGATTGCTCCAGCATCAACTTCCTCCTGTAAAAGCAATAGCCAAGAAGTCTATGTGGTTGAAAGAGGACAACAAATGTAACCCAGCTGCCTTGGGGATCTGTTTATTATTACACTGTTACAGGAAACATGAATTTGGGCTCATGTGAGGAGTGCAAAAAAGATGCTGGCACTCACACTGGCCTGTGAGGCACTGACAGAATGGTGGTGTTCACAGGAAAAGAGGAGGTAGGCAGAACACCATCATGTAAAATTTCTGCTACAGAAAGGAACAAAAGTTATGCTAGCTGGGGACATGATAGGCTAAATTGGACCAAATGATGACATTTCAATTCAGAAGAGTGAAGTAGCCAAACCATGGCACAGAGCTGGAGTAGAGGACACCACAGGTCTTTCTTCTACATGTTAATGAGGCAGATCCCTGCTGCTGAGTTATTGTTTCTCGGTACACTGCCACACAGAGAAGAAACCCTAAGTTATACCATGGAGAAAGGAATGCAATTTTTCCTTCTCTCTGGAAAATAGTTTTTGTCTCCTTTTCCAAGAGAAAGGAAAAATCATGAGAACAGATGTCAGAAGCAGTGGAAAAGCAGAGGATAATCTGAAGAATGCAGCAAAGAGGAGGAGACTAGTTACTGTCAACCCTGAGAACTGCACAACATGATAAAAATGCACCCTGAGGTGATAAAAATGTGGATCTTCCAAGTGGAGACATCCCTGGCTCTTGTTCTCTTAGTTTCTAACAGAAATTGTGAAGTTTTTCTCCATTACCACAAACACTGGATTACTTCTCAACAAATCAAAACTTCTTGTGCCATTCCCAGCATCATTGGTTGTTGAGTTCTCTTTTTTCCTTTTTCTTAAAACCAATGCATCGGGAAGGTTCTACAATAAAATCTAAGAAGTTGGTGCTGTGTAGCAATAAAGATTTGGGGTTAGCCAAGGCCTTATATGAACTAGTACCCCCACTCCAATTGCTGCTGTTAGGAAGCAGTGGGATGCTTAGAGAAGAAGTTAGCTTAGGTAAAGCCTTAACTCTTGTATAGGCTATTAATTTCCAGTTCCTTCTCCAGGGATGACAAACTAAAGCTCTATATTGTCTAATAATGTTATGAATGAACAAAGGAGCAAAGGTAAGCAAAGGTGATGGTATAAAGGTGTTCCAACCAAGCTCCGAGGTGAAAATCTTAAGACTAATGAATTACAAAGGGAAGGAGAAGTACTTACAGCTACAAAGTGTACAGTGCAGCCTGTGACCCGCACTCCAGCCTGTAACACCAGTTTGTGGGCATTCGCACCCTTAAAAGAAGGCAGTAGAGATGGGTGGATGTTCAGGATTTTTCCTGGAAAATTGTAAGTAAGGTCATTGTCTTTTTGAATTCAGCCTTACCAGAGTGTTCAAAGTACCATAATCAGCAGAGGAACAAATGACATTAGTGAAGATTTTTCACACCTTCTGCATACACTTCATTTTAATGATACTGACAGACAACCACCCAAAGCATTTCAGAATGTCTCGCTGTTTCAGCAATCAGTTATAATCAGTTGCATGGCTAAAGCACATCACTCCAGTGACTAATAAAGTTTTGATGTAGCTGCTCTTACCCTCAGCACCTTGTTCTTCTCTGCTTTGATCATAACCCTCTTTCTTAGAAACTCAGTGCAGTCTCAAATGATGTAACAAATGTCCCATGACATGGCAAAAATTCTTTAGCCTGGACTTTTCCTCCACACCTGTTTTGGCTTAATGAAAGACAACAGCTGCTCATACAAGAGCCTTCTCTCTGCCCTTCTGAAAAGCACCTCTCTGTCACTACTGATTTCCATGTGGAAAGTTGGCAGGGGGCTCTTGAAATCGGTAACATAACCTCTAATGCTCGGCTGGATGCAACCATGGTTATGTCCCCAGGAAGCATGTAACTTACATTTGCTTTAGAAGAGAAAGCGTACGCCTGCATTCCCACCTAGCTGTAAAGTAAGAAAGAGTGGCTGCTCGTGACCTCAGCGTCTCACCACTGTGGCAATGCAATGGTTAAACCATGAGAAAACCTTTCTTCTTGCAGACTTCCTCTGTTTGCTCCTAATAGTCTGTGATAACTCCTCCTGCCCATTGTGGAGCAGAGTGAAGTCAAAAGATGCTTGACAGCCCCAGATCTTCTCTTAGATACAGTACAAACGTTTACGGGATAAAAAAAATCGGCCATCAATACTATTTATACCCCAGAATGCTTTGCCCACGCCATCTCTGCATGCCTCCTGCTTCGGAAGTCTGTATGTCATTGGGATTCATTGAACACCACCTAAATGCCAAGCAGCGAGACGGAGCTGACAGATGCTGGCGGAGGCAGCAGTGTACCAAAATAGAGGCTTATGATTTTGTAATGTGAAGGGAAGGCCATTCCTGGCAGCACCATGCAAAACCTGCCCTCTCAATGCAGTAACTCATGCAGATGGACTGTGCAACTTAAAAGAGGCAAATGTATTGGCTGATCTTCAACAATATCTCAAATGTGGTTTGTATCTCCAAAATACCCCTTTCTGAGCATCAGCATCTTCCTGCCTGCTGCTCGAGTAAAAAAGTATTGGGGATAGTAGGCCGAAAACAACATTCCTCCCTTTTGTCTTGAGTTTCCCCACTTCCTTATTACAATTGCATCAGAAACTGCTCTAAAGGAATGTGGGTTTCTGTTTGCTTGGTTTTGTTTTGTTTTTTAATCTGTCCTTTATGTTAATATTGAAAATTAACATTTCAGGGCCATTAAGCCAGAAAGAGTTTCATAAATAACTTCACACTCAATGTCCTTGTGACTGTGAGAGAAAGAAAAAGCAACAGCTTCTAAGAGAGCTGCAACAATAATTGATTACTGGTGGACAACCTAGGGCAGTCAGTGCCTGGACATGTCTGGGTCAGAGTTTTACAGCAGGTTCCAGTTAGCTGGCACAGATCCCTGAGCTCAACTTTGAGCTCACACCTAAGACTCAACTGAAGCGTACTCTTGGTCAGAGCTCACATAGGTGTCTATTTTCAAGCTCAATTCAGTGCTGGGCATTTATAAAGTGAGTTAACCATTCTATACTGAAGCAAGTCTTTTCTTTTGCTCTCAGGCCAGTTATATATATAATGCAAATCCTGCACTGTGCAGGGCCATCATCATGCTCTGTTCCTAAATCAGAGGGAACTAAATCCACCCTTTATTTACAAGATTTTTGCACTAGAGAAAGTTCTTTTCCATCCTCTACACAGAATACTCAAAACACATCTCCTGTAACGAGGAATTCCTCTCTCCCAACTACAGCTGTCTACAGCACAGACTTTTATGTCTTCTGGACTCCATAATGAATGGGAAGAAACAAAAACAATTCACCTGACTGACTTTAGCTAACAGCTTTAGCATAAAATGAATTGCCTCCTAGGAATGCCTGGTTTGCTCAGCTGGTTTTAAAGAGAGGTGTGAAAAGTAGTTCAGGTGTAAAAGGTCTGTATCACAGACACACCCAGGGGAACACAAAAGTCACCCTGTGAACAATAAGGCCACCCAACATGTAGGCTGACCAGGCTGTAATTAACTGGTATGAGCAAGAACTAGTTTAAGTAACCCTGACTGAACCCAAAGCAGAGCAAACAGTGAAAAGAAAAGCAGTTTGTGTGATTCAGGGCTCCCTGAAAGAAACAGAGGTAAGAAGAGGAAGGTAACAACTGGGGGAGGGAGAGCAGCCACTGAAGTAGGCAGAGGTGTTACCGGCCTGTAACAAAGCCCTGGAAAAACTGTAAAAGATGACCAGAATGGAGACACTGTAAACATGCTGGACCAACAAGAGCAAAATGTGCCTGTGAAACATGCCGCTCTTGGATTCAGACAGCTCCTTGGATGTCTGACGAGATGACTGGCAAGATCTTGTTAACAGGAACTGTATGTTACTGCCCAGTCCTGCAGTTTTACACACAGCAAAAACAGCTCATCTGTTAGGGGAAGGAATTCTCAGTGTGTGGATGCTCACGTCTTCCTGACCAACACCTTCCGCTGAGGCAACAATTTGCCTTGCACCTCATGTTTGCAGAGATCTAAAGCCTTCACAACCTTATTTCTAATAAATCAAAGACTACAAGATCTTCACTTGCCCTTGTCTTCCTTAAATCTCTGTGGAAATGACAGAGGGAAGAGGCAAAATACTGCTTTTCTCTTTCTTATTCCTTTCCTTACAAGATGGGAAGTCTAGTTTCCTGCAAACCCAGAATTAGTATGGTCCGATCTCTATATTTTTCCCATTTTCTTCTTCCTGAGGGTAAGATATAAAATTACTTTTATTAAAACATGCATATAGTACTATGCTGTGCTTACCTTCCCATTTTTTGACAAAAGGACCTGACAGTATTCGCATAAATCCAGCCAGACAGATCAGTTCAACTGAGAATTCTTCAAGGACTTTGTCAACAGCACTATCAAATTCAGTGCGACTTTCATACAATTTATGGTCAATAACCTGTGATAACCCAAAAGACACAGAAATAGGGATATTGTGTTAGTTTAATCTAGCCTTAAGAGCACAATCAAATGGTAGCCTGGAGTAATAAAACCCAAGTAAATATCCACGTGTGGCTCAGGTTTGGTGCACATGCATAGCAAGAAGAGTTCATAAATGCATGCAGCTCACAGGCAAACTTGCAATCTTTATTCCTGTTTACAAAGAGCAATCACCAGAATAAACAAGAATTTGGTCTTATTAGGCCCACAGCTGTAGGCCCTAGCATTCTGACACAATTTAACAACCTACAAAGGTAGCTCATTAAGACAGCCTAAAGTCTTACAAGTATTTCATTCAGTTTAAGGCCTCTGACAGTTTTAAGCAGTTGAACCTTGCTAAAAATTTTATCACAAAACCTTGACAGAAAGGCTAATCACAACTCATAAAACAACCCCTACTGCTTAAGGTCAATGTTCCCGAGTTACGTATTTTCCATCCAGGACACATCCCCTCATTTAAGCAGGAAAAAGGCAGTGCTATGTAACTTAAAACATCCACAGTCTTTAAAATAAGAGTATCTGTTAACACCTACCAGATTTACCACAGTAGTTTTGAAACACCAGAACTAGTTAGCTGAGAAGGTGGTAGAGAGCACTGGACATAGAGCGCAGCTCAACACTGGGCAGAACTACCCAGTTCTGGCACAATATATTCCTCAGTGCCTCTGTTTCATCACTTTCCATCTTAACCATTGAGACCATCAGCCCTCCCAGACTGTATTTTTTCCCTCATTCTATGTTTGTTCTTCCCTGCACACCATGGTCATATTTTACTTGTGATCCTTGTGTACTTCCAAATAACAGACAGCAATGCTGATGTTCAGATCCTGTTACTGTTAAAGTTAATAACAAAGCTTGCATTAAGCACGACTCTTCCCTGTGCCCATAGCTATCAGTGAGAAGTGCCTGTAAAATGCTAAGTTAGAACAGTAGCGTTTCACATCTGTAATACAAATGACTGAACAAAGAGCAAAGCAATGCAGCTCTGAATTCAGTGACACTAAGGGAAGCGCAGTCTGGTTTGCATTAATACTGAAGAGCCTGAAGCAATGTCCAAGGAGTCAGTGGAAAGTCCTACTGCGTTTGACATCTCTGTTTCGGTCAAATGAACTACCGTGTCTGTTTAGCATGTAATTTTAAAATTAGATTTGGATTAAATCTGGATAAAATAGCTTGTTACTTCAGTGTAAAATGCACTACAGTTAAATATATGGTAAACTTTAAACTCTGACAGTTTTGCACTTGCTTAATATCGATGGCTCCCAAAACCATCAGGATTGCGGGCAGCATCTCTGAGAAGGAGAAAGTTTGCTCAAGGGCATAAATTCATGACAACCTGAAAAAGAAAAGCTAAGGCTTCCTATCAAACCATCTTTTACCCCAGTAAAACTCGTTATGTCACAATGCCTTCCCACTATAGTCAGAGATAATGACGGCTAGTTTTAAAAAGATGAGAAACACTTACCCTTGTAGAAATACCAGCTCTTTCAGCTCTCCTTAACCCCTCCACACCAGCTTTGTTAGAAACAACAAGAACTATTTGTGCAAAACTGGTGGGTTTCTTTGTGCTGCTTATGAGGGCTTCCAGATTTGTGCCTATGAGTGACAAAACAATCAATGAATATTAAAGACGTTTCTGGAGAATAAATATAGTTAAGAGCCAAAAGAGGTTTTAAATAAGCAGCAATGTGGGTGAGACCCAATCCAAAAATCATTGATGTTAACAATAGTTCTTTTTTAATTGATATTACTGGAGGCTGAATTTGACAGCTGGAGGCTATAGGGCTTTTACTAGCAATTAAATTTGCAAACTATAATTTATGGAATTGAAATGATGGTCTACCCCTTAGCAAGTGAGAATACTGGAAACCTTAGCAGTGCCTATCTAGCAAGAAGAAATTCTGATCTATTCTTGAAATAATGCTGTTATTCCTACAGTGCAGTCATTCCTTGGATGTGGAGATATGCAGAGTCTGTAGATAAAATGAACACAGATGTAATTCAAGTGAGTTTGCAGCAGACGCTAAAGATCATTCTGTTTGTGACTGAAATTAATCCATGAGCCAAATCTATCCTGCTTGTTACTGAAAGCCTGCAAGAAGCCTGTCAGAACATCCATGAAGAACTGAAGGACTTAAGAGATTTTACATCTAAGATCAAGTTCTGTTTTCAATAGTCTGTTTCACACTGTACTGAAGAATATAACTCTCACCTGTTCCAGAGATAAGGACAGCAACCTTCACTTTCTTTGTCTGGATTTTGCCTTGGATATGGCTGCACAGAGACAATGACCTATTTGCCTGCAAGGCTCGAAGCAGATTATGGACTTTAACATGGGCAGAGCCTGAACACACAGAAAAAAAAAAAAAAAAAAAAAAACAAACAAAGCAATGCATAAATAAAGGGAGAAACAGAAAGAGGAGGAAGGCGCCCATGAAAAGAGATTAATGGCAATGCTTTACACCTCCTTATTTATTTATAGTTATGGTGACATCTGACATTGCTAATCACGTGTTCCATGGACTAAGACTGAAGTTATAAGGGCTGTCATTTTAATACCTTGTGCAAAAAGCCATGGAGGTGTCAATCAAGAGATTTTCAGCTAACCTCCATGAAGACACACCAGCGAAGGAACTAAGCTCTGCATTTTTTTCTTTAAGGAGAATAAAAATGTAATAACCTTTTTGAAGGGAGACAACTTTCCCAATCAGCCATGCTGCCTCATGTCTCTCTATGTCCTTGAGGACCTGCTGAGCCAGCTCCTTCTGAACTACCAAGACAGCACCGATGCCACAATTAAATGTCCGAGTCATTTCCTCCTCAGAGAGGTTCCCTTCTTTATGGAGCCAGCAAAAGATTTCAGGAATCTTCCAGGTAAGAGCATCTGAAGAGAATTGAAAATACAAATGAAGAGTGGAAATCAGTACTAATGGACAAAAACTGAAAGTATTAGAGTACTAAGAAGCAAGATCTGTGTGAAAAGCACAAAGTCCCACAACAGCATCAGCTGGAGTGAAATGGGCTTCCATGCACAGAAACAGGATTTTTGTTTTTCCTCCCTTACTGAACAAGGCTTGGGAGTAGAAAGA
The DNA here is from genome assembly GCA_034783455.1 of Micropsitta finschii. NCBI lineage: Eukaryota > Metazoa > Chordata > Aves > Psittaciformes > Psittacidae > Micropsitta > Micropsitta finschii. Next base: position 59,058 of record JAVHNF010072008.1, read on the forward strand.
AGTATCACTCTGGGAAGAAAATAATCATATTGCTCTGCTGCAATCCACTAATCAGTAATTCAAAGTGGGCTCTGAGGCATTCTTTGGAAAATCCTTGTCTTGAAGATGACACCTCTGCTTCTAGAGAAACTATTGTACCAGAACAGTAGCCTGAAAGCTGTCACAAAAGTCTCATATTGCCCATAATTCCGACCAGGTAAAGATGATTTACAACAGCATGAGAAATGCTTCTGGACAAGCTACTGCAAAAGAACTCCAAAGACACTAAGTTTCTTTCTTGTGTTATTTTTAAAATTGCATTATCTCCATTTATATATACCAGTGTCCACTATGGGAAAATGGAAAAATGAGTTATATGCAGTTCTGGATTGCAAAAGTCAGTATTAGTTCCCTTATTTTATTCTACAACACAGTGAACACTGCATAGCCTACAGTAAATCACCTACCTTTCCATACTACACTTCGTAAGTGAAATACACTTTCTACCACATCTGGTGAGATTGTGGTGAGGATTAATTATGATATGTCAAATAGCAAGAGATGTACTTGAGCTAGTAACAGTATCTGAATGGTAATTCAAGACTTCATGATTATCATTTAATTAGCAATAATTCTGTAGGTTATTGCAAATTGTGACAGCTCACTTTGGATTGCTTTTAAAGTTGTTTTATTTTTACAAGAACTCCAATCCAAAGCACCACCAGGGGAAGTGAGTTCAATGGGCAGCAGTCTTAAGACTACAAAGTGTTTTGCCTGGCTCTGATTCAGACACAAGGAGAAATTCAGCAACAGTGAAGAAAAAAGCAAACATTTCTAGAGAGGCAAGCCTAGCTCTTACAGCACAAGTCAGCTGACACGGCCCGACTATATAGGCTTCCACATCAATCCGTATTAACATGAGGATGCTTCCATAGCTTTTCTTTTTATCTCACCTAAAACGACACCAAAGGACTCTGGGAGAACTCTGGGGATATTTTCCAGCAAGCCCCCTCCAGTGATATGAGCATAGGCTTTCACATGGCCTGAGCGAAGGACGGGCAACAGAGCCTTACTGTAAATTTTCGTTGGGGTTAACAGGAGATCTCCTGTAGATGAAAGAGGGTGAAAGAAGACCACTTACAGCACAGAAAGAAATGTTAATCAATACGCAAATGAGGAAATCTCAAAATATTAATTTGCTGGAAACTAATGAGCACTGTACCACAGAGAGAATCATGATGTTCTACTTGTTTGGCACATGATTAGTTATTTATCCCCCTCCCTTAATTTCTTTCCTGCATATGTGATTCAAGGGAAAAAAGAAGATGAAAACATGTTAAAGAATATTTTTTTTAGTGCCTTAGAAAACTTACAAAAGCAAAAGCACAGATAAAACAATTGTGATATTTGCATGTTCAGAAGTTCAAGTTATAATGCAAGAAACTGCATGGTAAATGGTACCTAATGTCTGATAACCAGAGACATCAACTGGAGAAGAGAAATCAAATGATGACTTTTCCACAATCTTCCTTACAAGGCTGTATCCATTGCTGTGAACCCCTGAAGAAGCTACTCCAATGACCATGTCTCCATCAGTTATTCTCTCCAGCTGGGGCAGCATATGCCCTCGCTCCACTGCACCAACAGCAAAGCCGGCCAGGTCATACTCTCCGGGTGGATACATGCCTGGCATTTCAGCAGTTTCTCCTCCTGTGGGAAACAAAACAGAGAAAAGGGATGTTGTAAAACCAATGGGACTGGTAGGCCTGCAATTTTTCAGTTTTAAATTCACAAGGCATTAACAGAGTAATTTTTTAATTACATTAACAAACATTAAAAATAATTTAAAACATGCTTGTCACAGGCCCTTCAATCGACCAAGCAATACCAAATCAGGAAAGAATGTTTCCTCTCTCACTCTTGTGAATGCAAATCAATTCGGTACATTTTAAAATCAAATCAAATATTTAGTTTTTCCTATTTCCAAATTTCTGTCAGGTTTAATATTCTCCATGTCAAGCCTACAAGACACAAGTAACACAAGAAATTCATACAAGGACATCAAGGGAACAACGTAACTGAAGTCTCACTTGCCTTCCTAAAGTTTTTTAACACAGTGCTATCCTGCTTGCCACTCCTGCCCACAACCTGGCCATCATTATCACTATTTGGGCTCCAAATTTCCATGAGTGATGGTGGAAGCTGCGCTTGTGCTCAGTGATTGTCATTGCTCAATACTAGATTCTCTGGAAGCTTTTCCAGGTTTCTAAATACCATTGCTATAACCAACTTTAAAATCAAAGTACATTTGCTTAGATACATCTGTTTAAATCTGTATTTAATAACATTTGTGCAAAACCAAGCATGTAGATAAGCCTTTCAGTACCTTGCTATCAAGTGGTCTGATGAGCTTAAGGTGGCTGAGCTGAATATTCAGTTATTGCAGAAATGCAAGGTAGGAATTTAGGAACATGTTTCAAATGAGACTTGTATAAGATGGTACTATACAAAGACAGGCTGTGTGCACGCACAGTCGAATGTGTGAAGCTAGAGCCCAAACTGAATATCATTTCAGTGCTCCAGACTACAGGAAAGCATTTCCTCCTTAGGTTCAGAGTTATTGCATCATCTCTGTCCCTTCTTTTCCAAGAGTGCCAGAAATTTGGAGAACAAATCATGGTTGTTTTATTTATAAGTTCAGTGGACTTATTTTTATATTAGCACAAAAATATATTTGCTAACTCATTTACAATCTCAAGAAATTGTTCTCCGGTAATAAATTTAAAACATCCAAAGCCCTTTGTAGTCTTAAAGTCTTACAACTGGAAATAGAATCCTGACATTTCAGTAAGTAATTTCATACCAAGATTTCACATAACATGTACTTATGCTAAAGTATGAATGGTTTGATTATATTGGGTAAACTGAGAGAACACCTTAAGAAAAATATAAAGCTGACTAATAGTTCATGCAGAAAAAATTAAACCAGAACATAAATAGCCTCTTGTTCAAAGCTTGTAAACTACCTCAAAATGACACACTCCTACTTACAAAGGACTTTTGTTACTAACTTTCTTAAAGAATTAGAAAAAAAGGAAAAAATTACTGTATTACAAATGATAAAGTGGTACCTAATATAAGACACTTGAACTGTCATTTTTAGTCTCAAATCAAAGGTAATATTTGAAAAATCATGGCAATTCTCCATGTCTGTTTTTATACCAAAAGAAGGAAAAACAAAAATTGTGTGAGGAAACAGAACTTTCTGGGTTTATTGCTCTAAAGTTTAACCCTGCAATGTAATCCTTTTATAAACTAAAGCCTATACAAAATAATGTATTTTTGACTGACCTAGAAATACTTTTATTGAGCTGAACAGTGGTAAAGCTGTATTTTTTAAGATTCAAGAGAAATATTGTATCATTTTCATAGATAACTAGATTACTTTCTACCAGAATACATACATACGTTTTAGTAAAATGTATTGTGTATTTGTATTATAGAGTTGAAAAGGAAAATGTTTAAATTTGAAATTAACATTTTGGAATATGCTTATCTTGGTGAAACAAATCTTCAGCAGACAAAGATTTTTTCTGTTAGTTTTGTAACTAGTGAAACCTGTTTCTTTTGTGTTTCTGTCTTGTGATTAATGTCTGTGTCTTAAGTAACGAGCTCCAGCCAAAGCTTTTGTTGCATTCATAAGGACAATCTTGGGCTTTCTAGTTTTATGAAGCTTGTGGGAACAAACAGCTGTACGATCTCTACCTTTGCTATTAAATCCGCCAAGAGGTTCAAAAGATAGTATGTATGCACACAGGTACAGGTGCATGCACAGTAACACATATAAATCTTGTTTCTAGTGGAAAACTTGAGGATTTCCTTTAGGATAAAGGATAAACAAGCCTATTTGGTATATTTTTAAATTTACTTGAAAAATATAGAGGATTAAAATACATGAAGTTAGTTTTCTAGATAGCTGTTATTGTTACAAAGTTAAATGAAAAGGTACTAATAAGAAAGTTTATATGCAACTTGCTGAGCTAATGGCAACATTTGCATGGAGCACTGTTGCTTTCCAGTGGAGATCACTTCTCTGACAGCACTGACAGCAAAGACGTGACACTGTGGGGTTTGTTTTCACTCCTCTAAGATTTTTCAGTAGAGCAGAAAAACAAACACATTAAAAACAATTACAAATGTATTGCATCAGATTTTTCATATCCTTCAAAGAAGCATGTTCATACCTAAAAGTGCACATCCTGCTTTTTTGCAAGCTTCAGCTATTCCTGCAATGACACCCTGAGCTACTTCCACATCAAGTTTGCCACAGGCAAAATAGTCAAGGAAGAAGAGGGGCTCTGCTCCTTGAGCCAAGATGTCATTCACACACATGGCAACCAGGTCTTGACCTATGGTGTCATGTTTCTTACACAGTTGTGCAATCTGCAAAACACATTGAGAGAGAGAAGGAACATGCTGGTTAGCTTTGAGAAACTGAAATACAAGTAGAGAGTCTGCAATAGAAGGGGATCAAAAACATGCTGCTCCTTCTGATGCCTTATGAGGAGCAGCTTCGTTTCTTATCCTTGCTGTGAGCCTCTCCTAATAGAAGTGTTACTTTCTAAGGTTCAGTATTCACACCACACCAAACAGTGCTGTGTGGGGAGCCAGAGACC
>JAVHNF010072015.1:28065-38212 GCA_034783455.1 Micropsitta finschii
AGCTTCAAGTGAAAAAAAAATCTGGCAGTAGTTTAAACCACTTGTTCTCAGCAGAAAAAAAACCAAACCATCTTTCAGTCCGAGTGTCACAAATTTCAATGTCCTCTTAATTCACACAAATAGTTAAAAATACCAAAATCAAGGTGACCTTAGGAAACCTCAGTTGATTTCGCCTCTATTCTTTGATGACAAGCACATGATTTCACTGTTAATTTCACTGTTAGTTAACTCTGCCCTCCCTAATACTTTTCCCTCTACATTTGTTCATATGGCAACAGTGTTTCTGTCAAATGTTTCTTTCAGCCTTAGGAGGTGACAACAGAGCATGTGTGCACCCAGGTCAATGCAAAGGAATGAAAGAGAAAGAAGGCTATGGGGGGAAACAGAAAAAAAACCAACAGAAAACAAAAAAGAAAAGCATGCTCAACAAAGCATCTGTTAAGAATCAAAAAATAGCTGCTGAAGTCTAATGATCTCTTCCAAGTGTTTATGAACAGATTTTCTGTAGGTTTATAAGTTGGCCAGGTTTTGGTTGTTTTCAGAGCCACAGGAAAAGACAACCTGCCACAAAGCAGGACCTATCAATAAATTTTAATCTCTTGTTCTATTATATAAAACCATTAGAATTTCCCACAAGTTGTAAGCAGTTGGAAGAATAAAAAACACCCTTCATATGCAATGCAAAGCCTGTTAAAATGAGAAGCCGGTTCTTTGAAATGTCTGCACTATGCAAGTCTGGATGACTTACAGTTGGCAGTTAAAAGAAAATGAAAACAGTGCCTTAGAACGGAAGGTGTCGCACAGCTTAAAGTACTGACATTCACTATTGAAGCTATTTTACTGTTACCATGTAAATCTATTTCTGACAGTTTTCATCAAATCTGGTATAAAACCTGGACTGGGTCCTATGAAAACTGCAAATTTTACACATTTGTTAACTGCTGCACTAAAGCTAATTAGACTGCTCACACAAATGGCTTACTGGAAACCTAGAATTCATTTATACATTGGGCATGTAGGCAGAATAGCTGAAGGTATCAGATACATCCCTGAATACAAAGCTTCCTCTCTTTATCAATCTACTACTACTGTTACTTTATTCAAAATATACGGGACCTACAGTTCTCAAAGCACTTTACCATTACACAAAATTCTTGCCTACTAAAAATATGGACAAAACTTGATTACATCATTATTAAAAGACAATGGCTACCCTTGAATACTATGGTAACTATATTAAAAAAAAAAAAAAAAAAACAACAACCAAACAACAGACCTATATAGCCATAGTTACCATACATATAATTGGATTTATTTTAATGATAGAGCTATTAGAAATCAACTAAAAGGACAAAACTTTTTAGGATACTGGTCTCCAGGAGAGCAGTATCCTAATAAATATGGCAGATGCCAGATACAATGTCCAAGTTGAAATGGTGTTATTTTCAGTAAGAAACAAAGCCCAAGACTTGTTTTATAATACCTGAGAAACACAAATTCAAAAGTACACTCATTACCTACCAAAACATTGTATTCATCTGGAATGAAATGAGAACCAACTGCCTGGGTGTAAATGTACACTGAAATGACACTTTCAAAGAACCTATAGTTAGGCCTAAATTCCTTGGTAATCTTTCAGAGAAAAAAAAAACCACAGAAATAGCCTTCCCTCTTGGAAATCACCTGTTGTTACAACTGCTCAAAATTTGCTTCCACTTGATAAAGATACTTAGCCCACTGTACCATCTCAAAGTAACCAACTAATAAGGAAAAAACGAAGAACTAAATGCAGTCTTTCTGGGACACCAATGCACTGTGTGATGCCAAAACACAGATCTAATATGGAGAACTGTAGAATTCTCACACTAAGGACAAGGAAACCTCTGAGCTTTATGTGATACAGAATGTCAGAGAGACAGCCCCAAGTGTTGATAAAATAACTCACTAGAATATGAAGCTATATAATCTTACCAGAACTTGAAGAGAAGATGATCTTACGTGCCTGTTGATTTCATCTACCCACTGGTGACAAATAGAACTTGGAGAAATTATCAGAGTTGCTCCTGTGGAAACTGGTTTCATTGCCACAAGGCAATGAGGACAGTAGAAGGGCTTGATTTTCAGGTTTTCCTCTTTGTAGTTTACACATTCCGCGTGCTGCCATAAGTAACACTTCAAGCACTGCACACGAGCTTTATAGTCAGCCAATCCAAGCTCACCACAGATACATTCAAAACGATATTCAGAGGTATTAAACGGAAATACAGAACTGTTATGTTGCACACTATTGCCAGCAAGTTCTTGGGAATGTGAGGACTGATCCTTTGGTATTTCCTGCTGGATATCAGCTGTAGTTTTAGAAACTCCACCACTGGGATGAGTGCACACATCACCGGAGACAAGGAGGTTACCATGTAAATCAGCAGACTTTGGGACCACAGCTTCCTGCTGAACATCATTCTCTTTCACAGAGTTCCCACCATCTGCTTCAGATTTCTGGTTACATTTGCTAGTTGTACAATAATCATGCTCTTCCATGGTGATATCCACCCTTAAAGGAGTTATAAGGGCATTTTCAGAAGTGACATCACTATTTCTTGACTCTTTGGTTTGAGTTTTAGCATCAATCAGCTGCTTCTTCTGAATGCTTTCTGAAGTCCTTGCTATCTGCAACGTAAAATTAACCAAGAATGTCAGACTTTCTCCTTACCTTTGTTTTGGAACATATAAACACCAGATGTAGTTAATATTTCAGCCGCAAATTTGATCTACTTATGATTTTTGCTTCTTTGTTCATTAATGTCAAAGCAAATGCTGCAGTCTTACTCATTTTTATCAATAAGCCAGTGTCACTGAACTAATGCATGCAGACAATGTGACCAAGGTTAGCATGCAATTGATAGAAAAAAGATCTGCCTTTGCAACATTCTTTGAACTACAGCGGCATGTTTTACCTGCTCTTTGGTTCTTTCTCGCCTCTTCTGTTCCTTGTAATTCTTTCCCAGCTTGAAAGACCCAGCCAGACCATGTCCTTTGACTTGCACTACTACTTGTTCTGCGATCAGTTTTTCTAGAGTTCTTTTGAGAAGCCGTCTATTTCTCTGTATGTCATATCTATATATAGCACTGATGTACTTAAAGATTGCAATAATGGATGCTCCTTTCTTCACATTCATTTCCTTTACAGCTGCTAATATCATCACTCGTAAGCCTATATGTAGAATCAAAGCAAAATAACTTACTGCTCAGATAAAATGGAAGTTACCTTGGAAAATGCATATTAACAGAACACTAAACACTGTTTTGCATTTTTTAGAAGAGCACAAAGACAGGCAGCAGTCCTGACAACTTGAGGAAAGCTACTTAAAGTAGCCCAACAAATTGGTATTTTTCAATGATTCTAAGATAAGATTTAACAGCAACAGAAATAAGTCAATCAATTTTCTTACTGAAGCTTGTAAAAATAGTCTATTTCAGTTAAATGCATAAACTCTCTTACAATGACTTTTAGTTACATGGAGCTCTGTAGCACAGAGTTCTGACTTGGTAATTTTACTTTTAAAAGTGTGGATCACTTGTTTGTAGCATGCAATCCTACATCACAGTGCTCAGCAAATGAATAATTTCATTTTGCAGAACTAAAAATTAGCCTTGAACTCATATAGTCAGTGGCCAATATAAGACTTGTGCCAAAAGTAAAATGTATTAAAAAAAGTCATCATGAATACTTACTGGGATATTGGATTTTCTCCTTCAATTTAAGTTCCATTTCCTTTGGCTTTTTCTTTTTATTTCCTTCTACAGGTTGAGGTGGAACAAAGAAGTTCACAAGCTTACCCTAATACAGACAACATTAAATAGTTATTAGCTGATGTCTCCCCACCGTCATTCTGAACTCCATTAATCTTTTCACATCTGAAAATAAGCATGACCTGCTACAGATGTGTGCTCAGAGAAATAATTTTTAGTGTACAGAGTGATACCCCATTTGGTTCAGTTTCTTGAAAAATGGTGCTCAGCACCCTACACTGAGAACAGAAAGAGAAGCCCTGCAAGCTGCTTGGTCCTCCATGACTTCAGAATTAAGCTGCAGGAATCCATAGCTGTAAGTGATCAAGGTTATTGATGGGGGGAGGAAAATGTGTAATATATAACTGGAAACACAAAAGGAAGTAAGCAATACTGACTGAAAAACCCTGGAAGCTGTAGAACAAGTAAGTTTCTCTTTTTAGGGATTACCCCCAAAAATTTCTTATTACTGATTCAGCAATAGCAATTTAATTCAAGGAGATGCATACTCAAGAACAAGGATATAAAAAAAGAATCCCAATGCTGGAACAAATACAGTGCCAATATTTCTATGATTAACTGCTTTACAGCCATATTCATTGACACTTTATCTGCCCTGTCCAAGTGGTTGCTTTGCAGAGTTCTTAAAAAGTAACCACAATAAAACTCCAGATGCTGTTTGAGCCCTACAATTAGTTGAAATATTTGGAATAATTCTGACATTGGCTTACACAAGCCAAGAGTCATACAGAAAGTCTGCTGGAATAGGAATAAAGCTGATTTCCCCCTCTCCCCCTGGTAAATCACACAAAGATATTTTACATTTAAAGGCAAGAAAAATTCAGATGTCAAGGGGCCTTCTGGATGAGAAGAACAGTGCCTTTTAACACAGGCAATGTCATATTATTCTGTTCAAGATCCGAAAACACTAGCTAAGATGCCTGTCCTAACTACTCATACCATGAAACAGTTTGATAACTCCAGCTCCCCAAAAGCTATGGTCTCTAGCTGTTGTTGCTAGTTGATGCCCATGTGTTTGAATGCTAATACCCCCCTCTTCACACTCCTCAGTGCTGACCCTCTGATACATTTAAGTATCAATTTGTTCTGAGAATTGGGTCTTTTTAACTGATAAAATTACAAGGAGAGACCATTATGAACAGATGTACAATGAAACTGTCAGCTATCAGTTAAAAAGGATTTGTTTCAAAACTCTTACTCACAGAAGCAGTAAGAGTTTAGGATAAAGGTTCTCTCCCTTCAGAGATATTTTTCTGTTTTCATGAATGTGCTAAGTTTTTACAAGATGCATGATAAGGGAAGTGAAAAAATGAAAAACTGTTGCTAAATAAACCCATTTATTGTATGAAATAGAGGGGGAACAGAAATCTTTATTCACTGAGTTTAAATTCTCCCTGTTTTAGCACAGACCATATGTCTAATGGTACTCATCAATACAATGAAGGGGAGAATGATTTCCAACATACTAGACTAATTTACATATTAAATTAGTACACTCGTGGAGCATGTGTAAACTACAAGCAGCTACTAACAGCACAGTTGCCTGCTAACACCCTTGAACAATGGCAAACTACCAATGACTTCTCATGCAAACCATTCTACTATTCATTCCACCAAGTATCACATCCTACAAAACAAAAACTTTGACTATAATTTAATCCATCTTTAAATCTGTACTTCTATAGAACAGAAAGCAATAAACTCAAGAGAAGTGCATTTCCATTAGTTCTGAAAAGTATTTTCTTCGTACTAAATCATATCCTGGTTTTCTTACCTCAGGTAATGTCAGATCATCCTGTTTAATGTCTGGTCTGGTATTAGTCAGAATAAGAGCCAACACTTCTACTGTTTTTCCAAGACCCATCTCATCTGCCAAAATGCCTCCAGGCCACTGAGGTCCAGCAATTGGATATTCTCGGATAATACTAAAATTCAAACATATTCCCAAATGAGTCAGTAACTACAGAATGGTGTGACACAGAAGTATGCGTTCAGGGACTCAACGCACAGCATAGCTTCAGCAAGGCAAAGTTTGGAAGGTGAGGCATTAACTTTTATTAGCTAAGCTGAGACTGGTTGGGTTGGGGGAGGGAAGGCTGTTTGGGGTTGGTTTTTTCCCCACACAAAATTTAAAATATCACTGTTCTAATTCTTCAGTTGCTAACTGAAAAACAACAGTCACAATTTATCTTATATCCTCCATGTAAAATCTGCCATAAAGGTTTTCACAAATAATTACCCTGAGGTGTTCTGAAAAAGAGTTAACATACCAGCCAGTAAATGGATTATAGTAGATTTTTTCTCCATCCAGAGTGATGACCTCCCGCCACAAGAAGTGCAGTGCATTTTCTAAGGAGAAAGAGCTCATATTACTGTTACGAGGTTTCTCTACAGCACACTGCTTAGTATTGCTCCACCTTATTGTGATATTTCAAGACAAAAAGCTGATGTCTAACTTCAAAGTGCTTAATGACCAACAAGATATATCAACTGCTGTTAAGCAAAGTTTAGTTTATCGCTTAGTATATAACCCAATCAACAGGTTTTATAAAATTAGTAATGGAATCCTTAAGAAAGCTTCTAATTAAACAGCAAGAAAACACTACTGCTGACAATACAATGTCACTTGCCTTAACTATGAAAGTTTTCCAGACCCATATACTTGCCATTGCTTGGAGTGCTTCTGAGGTTCTCTTGGTGAAGCATCCAGTTCACAGCCTCACTTTGGTACGGCCTCAGAATAGGAATTAATGCAGGATGCTGCACATCCTCTCTCAGTAACTGCATATCCTGCTGATGGGTGTGCCTTACAAAGTCATAAAGCTCTTCAATATTTTGTCGCTCTAGTTCCACATCAGATTCTTCTTCATCTTCCTCCAGCTCATCTGCATGCAGCAAATAATTCAAGATAAGCATCAGCAGTCAACTTTGGTCAACATTTCAGAAATTTTGCTGCAATATATTTAGTTAACACATGAAAGTATGCAAAGCAAAACATAATTTAAACATTTGTCATGACTGCACCTGGATCAGCTAGCAGCATCAGGAAACAATGAGAAGAATTGTCTTTCCTGACAGTTAAGATTAACATGCTATGGCGATCACAGAGGTATATACAATCAGCAAAGCTCCTCCTTTAGAATTTAGGGGTAGAATGGCCAGACCTTATTTATTTGATAAACATCTTCCACTGAACATTTCCAACTGATACAGAATCACAAATAACTCACATTTCAGATTTAAATGTTAACATGGGTTGACACTCACAGAAAGGGGGAAAATGCAGTGGGTTGTCGAAGACTTGTACATTTTTCATGAAATGTTTCTTGACAAAATAACATGCTAAACCCAAAACAAAACGGGAGATTCTCTTCAGCGAGCTTTCGTGTTAATTTTAAGTTATCCATCTGGATAAGAAAATTGTAACAGTAGGACAACACAATTCTCACTGGTTGCATCATTGCAAAACTTCAGGCAAGGCATACTTTCAAAATTAAAATCTCACCTCAAGAGAAGCATGTACCCTTTAGGACAGATGGCCTACCCTTCTTTTCTACTGTATAGGAAAGAAGGCCCTGTACTTGTATTTTTTTCCCCATATAATTTGGATATATGGGCACACACAGAACTTAGGCACTGTAGAACAAAAATTAACAAAAAATTTGAGTGTCAGCATTTTAAGAAACTGACGTAAGATGAGGGAACAAAAGATTTAGAGGACACATTTTAACAGTGTTTCAGGTCTCAAATTAAAAACATCGGTACCAATAAAACAGCTGTACAGCTCTACAGTTCAAAGAAAGTTACTAACCCTAGCTGGTATTGGAAGTAAAGCCACCTTGCAGAATTTTTTTCAAAAACAATTTAGAAGCAAGTAAAGGCCAGCATTCTCAGCAAAATGTGATCTCAAAGTGTATTTCAAATTATAATATACTGATTAAAAGAGAAAACAGCTAGTGGCAGGCACAATTAAATCAAATTATGATATCTAATGCTAACAAAGAAGAGATGCACCTGATACAAACACCAGAGAGCTTAATCTTAAAGCCCCCTTTAAAAACAGGGCTGTTATAAGGACTCCTCAGGGAAAGTGAGGAAAAGAAAGCAAGAGTTTCTTTCATTCAAATGAATGGCAGAGAATGGTTTCCAAAACAGCAGGAACTGATATGCATATGTATGGCACCCATCAGTGCTCTCCTTAATCCTTTAAATTCAACGGAACAATTCCAGTGCTTCACAAGGGCAAAGAATTCTGAAAGACATGAAGTTTCCATAAACTCATGAAAACTGTATACATAAAGACTTGTAAAGAAGGCAACCACAGTGCACATATGGATATGTGCACAATGTTCCAGCCAAAAAAAAAGCACCAAGCAGAGCATGCAGCTTTATAGACTACAGAAACCAGTCCAAGGTTCCACAATCCTCACTTCACAGAAAGAATAGTGATTGCAGAGTATAACTTTGATTAGTGAAGTCAATCTATAATGGCACCTATCATAGTTGCTAAAGTTTTAAAATCTCATATTTCAGAGCATAATAAATTGACATCTATATAAACTAAGTTTATCCAGACTTTTACAGGGAAGCAAAGACTACAAAATACTTGAAAGTAAAATGTTTTTCCATACAATTAAATGCGCTTTGTCCATACCTTTCTTGTTCTGCTCATTCTACCAATGATTTTATTTTCCAATTAAATGTTTCTATGTGCCTTAGGGATTTTCTTAAACAGTTGCTAAGGAAGTTTAGCTCTCTCTGTTATGTACAATGAATATTTAATTATTCTCTCAACTAGTTAAAAATATAATTCAATTACTTAGCTTTTATCTTCGTATTTTTTACCTTTGAGAAACAGATGGTATTGTACTATCTAAAAACTCTGTACTTGTACTCTGATACGTTTCATAATCAAGTACTCTAATTAATTCCTGCAATGAACTGAACTAAAGTTCTGCTATTGCATCTGCAACAGGATCTTTCTGTTTTATCTGTAGGGCAGTTTTCAGATCGTTGTATAAGAATATCTACATCACTGAAAACATAATATTTTCCCTCTTTATTCTAGATATACAGAAAACTTGTTGCTTCACATTTGGTAATGATCATGCCATACAAAGGCAAAAAAAGCCCCGAAACCCAAACAACCTCTTATTTGTACAAAGAATTTCTTCTTCTTAAGAAAATTGATGGAAAATGGTGTATCATATATCCTATTGCCATGTACTATACATCATATTATAGTTCCACAACAGTATGGGAAAACAAGCTCTGAAACATTTACTGTTCACCACAACAAATAGCAACTGAAACAATATTTTAGCCTTTTTTTTATTATTATTCTAAAGACCGTGGGGTTTTTCATATTAAAAAAGCAGCTACCTGGATCCACATGTGATCTATGCTTGTGTTTTCACTGAAGCAACAAGAAGCAACACGTTATACTGTACAGCAGATACAGGATAGAAGCCACTATAAAACCAGCTGCTTGCTAAAACAAATGAAATCTCTGTAAAGAAATTTTTCAAAAAAAGTGGTTAACTGTATAATAAATCTTTAAAATTCATCAAGTTTCTGCATGGTGAGTGAGACAACTGGGGAAGGCACCCACTGGACCCCTTCTCTGTTTTTGAACAGAGAAGGACTTGTGGGGGATGTGATGGTTGGAGGCTGCCTTGGGCATAACAATCACAAAATGGTAAGTTTTTTATTCTCAGAGAATTAAAGAGGGGGAGTGATCAGAACTCCTGCCTTGGACTTCCAGAGAATAGACTTTGGCCTGTTCGGGAGCCAGGTAGACAGGGTTCCATGGGAGGCAGTCCTGAAGGGCAAATGAGTTCAGGATGGCTGAACCTTCTCTTTGTCTATCTCAAGTCTTTTCTGACAGCTGCATGTTTGTTCTTTGCAGCGGGGAAGGATGTACAGATTTTATTCTGTTATCTTTTCCTTTTAGCTTCTCTTTAGCAAACTGCCTAATTTTTTATTTATACAATTCTGCCTTTTGAAATTAAGTACAACTATACAGGGAGTGCTACCCTTCTGTTGCTTCTGCAAAACCACCAAACTCAGTATGTAACAGTCAATGTTACTCAGTCTTCAACTAACATTCTGAATACATCCTACACTTAGGAACAAGACCAAGGCTTTGGGCTTCCAGTTTCCTAAGCCATCACAACATAAAGTGATCATTGATCACACTAAAATTCTGTATCACTACTGTGTATAATGTAGCAGACGTAACTTCAATTCCAAAATGATGACAAGGCCCACACTTGTAAATCTGGTGTGTTCTTAAAACTATCACAAAAATGCATTTTGTAGTAGTTGACATTATAAC
>JAVHNF010072016.1:0-14512 GCA_034783455.1 Micropsitta finschii
TATTTATCTTGCTTTGCCTTCAATATCATTTTCAATGTCTGTCTTCATCAAGCAGCAGACTGGTTTTAGTTACATATTGATATACTTTATCATACTTTTTTGTTAACTTTTACTTCTATTTTTACTTCCACTCAAACCTGGGCTTTTTGAATTTTCCTATGGGATTATTTAAATATTAATAAAATTATTAAATTAGTAAAATATTAATAAAATGTTGTTAAACAGTTCCTAATTCTTCTTCTTAGCTCTCAGTTTAAATTATTCCTGATGAATCTATCTTGGTAACAGGTCATTTTTAAAGTGCCGCATACCCGCATTATTGTTGGGGTGGTGTTTTATTTCCATACAAATGTAATTGCCATATGCACTTATGCTTATGAATATACTTCAGTTTAAACTGTTTTTCAAAATGACCTCTGTTGTGGAATTCCTTTGTGCTGGATGCAGATTTTGAGTTAGTACATTTCCCAGTATAATTCCAAGATAATTCCATGGCATTGCCCTGCTATAATGTTGTTTTCTATCCCCATCCCATTCATATCACGTCATTCCTCTGTGTCCATTGTATTCCAGGCACCTGCTTTTACACCCACTTTCCTAGCTCCCTTAAGTGACCCATATAGCTTAAAACCAGATCAGTCTGTCCTGGCTCTTTCTGTCTAAGAGTAACCATCCAGAAACAGCCTCCTCTGGATATAATTGCTGTTATTTTCTCTGTAGACATTTAGGTAATGACTGTGTGTCTTCTGTGATGTACAGCACCAAGCACTTTGTGCCTCACAAGTAGATAAAGACATAGTCCATTAAGGACTTAATTGCTTGGATGAATTATTGCTCTGCTTTGGTATTCCCACTGAGCAGGACTCCTGTTTTCTCCTCTCTGAAGGCACAGTATTGAGGGAAGGATGTTCCTCATGACACATGCCTAAGCCCGATTATACTAACTGGTCTCTTCTCTTGCTGCAGCTTGCTAAGTTTTCAGAGGACACTCTCAGCAGCTACACCGAGATGGTATCTTCTCAGGTACTATTATTATGGTTTTCTTCCATCTTCACTGCACAACTTCATGATATCCTTTTCTTTCCTCTCTGATTTCCTGCTTGTCCCTAAACCCTTTTTACTTGTGTCACTTGTTCACTGTCACTCATTTCCTGCTCTAATTTGATGGTTGCATGGCTTTCCCTTGCACCTTCTCATGTAAATGCTGCTCTGCTGACCAGAGATTGAGGTGACCTTCATACTGAGTCCAGTTGTGCTTTTCTGAATATTGCAAATGGTTTGATATCACTTTTTTTCTGTCCTGAAGTGTGTCCTCTTTGAAGCCCTCCTGTTCCAGGAGTAAAATAAGCTTTTTATGGTGCATGTCAGAAAGAAGTATTTTCCTTGTACCAGAAAAACCTCCTTTTCCAAGCCAAAACTGAAGAACAGAGGGGACGGTGGTCAATAAAGAGGGGTCCATGGTCTGTTCAGGCTTTTAAAAAGCCTGATCCTGTTTCATAGGCTCCTTAACAAGCTTAAGTATATTACTTGTGCTTCCAAAGCTGGACTAAAAGAGCACTCAGGACCTTTTTCTGGGGAAGGAACTGCATCTGGTCACTCTATAAATTGAATCATCCAGATTAAACAGGAGGGTAGAGGAAAGACACTTTTCTGTCTAATCTGGCATTAAGATTCCCCTTTCCATAAGGAGGCAGATGGACTCCAGAAGTGATTAGAATCCCAAGATATTATCAGAATCAATTCATATCTCCCTTCCGGGCACACAGAGGAATGCACATGGATGCACACACACATGCATCCTTTGATGAATAGTTTGTTTTCTTTCTGTGAAAGTCTATTTAGCCAAGATGTTTTTCAGGGGTTCAATGGGAGTGATTTGAGCTGGAGTTCCTTACTGAAAAGCTCTGCTGCTTCCCTTTCATACCTATGTAACATTATTGCTTATGAGAAACTGGTTTAAATAAGAGCTTTTTTTTCTACTGGATTGTTTTGCATTTGAGTTTATGGCTGTATTAACACTTGGGATCTAAGCAACTTGATCTAAGGAGCTCTGGTTGAAGTGACAGCATTCCAGAACAACAGCTAAAAAAGCAGTAAAAGAACACTGCAATGCAAACCTTGGCTTTGCTGGCTTTAGGAGTGCACAGAGAAAAACACACAGCTCTGGTGCTTGGATTGATTGCCACCATCCAGACTCCCTCTGCAGTAGTTTTGTGTTGGAAGATGAAGGTGCCAACTCAACATTTTCATTTTGCAAAAGAGCCCTTTCAGTTTATTACCACGTTGGTTACAGTTCACTTGTAATGATGGAGTAGGGTACCTTGGCTTTGTTTCCAGCACTGCCACTGCCTCTGTAAGTAACCTTGGCCAAGTCACCTCAGCACAGTGACTCCATTTACCCCCATTCACTCATTATGGTGATCACAAGCTTAAGGTCTCAAACTCTATAACCCAAGTGGATGAGAGTTACTTTAAACATACTAAGAGGTAACAACTGATTCACCTCAGATAAAATCATTTCAGAATTCTGTGCTGTGTTTTTATGTAGACAAAGGTAGTTTCAGTGAATTCTCAATTCAGTCACTGTTAGCAGTGATTCTTCCCCCTCTGGAAGGGGGGAGAAATGCCTTTCCCTTGAGAACATCAGCACTGGATCAGTTACCAGGTTCCCATGGAGGCTGATGTTTATCTCACAGTGTATCACTGTGTTGAACCTGAAAGCAGGTAATGTCATACTCCCTTTTTTCCTTCTCTCCCCTCATCTTGTACTGAATGAGCCTTTCACTGACTGATGTCCTCTGCTTCCCTTGGCAGGAAATGATACGCTGTATCTGGAGCCACTTCCTCTGTGTTTTAAAAGGCAAATCCCCAACTCTGAGTTTCACTTCCAGCTTGCTCCATAGTCTGGGATCTGTCACTGTAAGTATTGCTGGGTTGTTAGAAGGAGGAGCCCTACATGAATGCTTCATTTGCATCCTTCACATCATCCTTCCCTGAGCATAGACTGTTAGCAGTCAGGTCACTGTGCTGGAATTAGAAACCCTTCAGGCACCTATCTTTGTAGAAGAGTTGATAACTGTCTTGTCTTGTCCAAACAGCACATTTACAGGCTAAAACAATCGTTAGAGATACTCTGTGGCATCTAACGGGATGTCTGTATTTTCCTGCTCTGGTTCTGGTCCCATAGCCCTCTTGACTCCTGATCGAGAACCAGCTGAATTAGTTAGTACCTCATAAGGTACTAACTGGTGAAACAGGCTGAGTAGTTGCTTCCTTCACTGGTCTTCATGCTTAGTTTTGCAGTATCCTGAGATAAAACTGGTGTTAACCAACCCCTCAATCCTGCTAGAGCAAGGAATTCTTGGAGGGTTAGTAAGTGCAGTTTCTTAGAAACCTGGCACATGTCTATTCTCTCATGTGTTTATTACTCTTGTGATATTTACAACTGTGCATGAACACTGAGATGTGTTTTCACTAAGATTTTGCCTTCTTGGGGGTGTTGTGGGATGTTTTAGGTGCTCTGCTGTGTAGACAAGCAGGGAATTCTTTCCTGGCCAAACCCCAGCCCAGAGACTGTTCTGTTCTTCAGTGGGAAGGTGGAACCACCTCATGATAGCCATGAAGATTTGACTGATGAGCTCTCTACACGGTCTTTCTGCCATCCTGAGATGGAAGATGAGGTGAGTAATATGTAAGCTGTAATGCAGTATTTTGGCTCTGAACACGGTTTGACTGACATGCACAATGTGGTATTTTATAGAAGGGCCCTTTGCTTGTAGAGAAATCCTATGTTACAATTCTTTGCTTAAAGGATAAAGAGGCAGCGAGGGTGAGATACTCTTGTATAGGAGTCCTAAAGCAGCAGGTGAATCAGCAATGGCTCATTTTCAGCCACTGAATCACCACTGTTCGTTTTGCTGGTTTCTTGCAGCCCCATGAAAGAGATGCTTTGCTCTCTGGCCCTCTGGCAGACACAGTCCACATGGCCAATGAGCAAGAGAGGAACAACTGGTCTAGTGACCCTCCAAAGGCTCCTGATGCCCACACCCACCGAAAGCCAAGCAGAAGCAAGCATCCCTCTGGATCCAATGTGAGTTTTAGCAAGGACACAGAAGGTGGAGAAGAGGAACATGCACAGGTAAAACATACTGACGGGGCACACAAGTGGTCTTCTGTACAGCTATAAGACAGACTTAAACCTACAGAGTGTCCCCTTTTGGGAATGTAGTGGGGAATTGCCTGTGGGATTCTAGGCTCAAGCTGTATTCATTGTAACCAACTAGAATTTTCCTGTCTGTTGGCCCAGGTTGTTGGTGACAGTGAGGCGATGACTTGTGAGGCTGAAGACTTTGTGTGTGACTACCACCTTGAGATGCTTAGCCTGTCCCAAGACCAGCAGAACCCCTCCTGCATCCAGTTTGATGACTCCAACTGGCATATGCACTTGAATTCCCTCAAGCCTCTGGGCCTGAATGTGCTGCTCAACCTCTGCAATGCCAGTGTGACAGAGCGTCTGTGCCGCTTCTCTGACCACCTCTGCAACATTGCCCTCCAGGAAACTCACAATGCTGTGCTGCCTGTCCACGTGCCTTGGGGCCTCTGTGAGCTTGCCAGGCTAATAGGTAAGGAGAAATTGGATGAGCAGACACGGGGAAATCAGAGCTGTCAATAGACACTTAATCCTTAGAGAGCGCAAGAAAAATACTTCCCCAGTCCTAGTTGCTGAGAAGGTGAAATTACAGACGTGGCTCTGTTGTTCACTTGCCAGAGGAGTCTTTTAAAGAGATTGGTTTTGGTAAGTTCTGACATTGCAGACACTATCAAAGGAACAAATGTCATCAAGGATATTCCCAGCCAGCCCTGGCTAGGCTTGGAATTCTTCTGCTTGAGTATGCCAATCTCAACAGGAGACAAAGAGTATCTGCTAATGGATAGACAGCTGCCCTGTCTTTACAGTAGTGCTTTACCAGCAGTTTGGGTATAAATGATGTGAGGTACCTCAGGTTGTTCATAGGTGGGAAAACCAAGGCACAGGGGAGATAAGTTGGAGGTAACACTAGGATGAACATCTGGAAGCTGTTGAACTCACTGCTGTGTTTGTCCTTCAGTGTCACAGTTCCTTTCTCCAGTGAGCCAGAAGCATGAAAGCTGTAATTACTAATAACATCAAGTCCTTCCGAATGATTTTCATCATAGATCTTGAGCCAGCTTGATGTAGCTGCACAGTGAGCACAGCTCAGCTACCTATTGCTGGGGAGAGGTCGGAATGAGCACAGGCAAAGCGGGTGTCACAGAAGCAGGAGGAAGGAGCTTTCCTTTGCTTTTCTTAAAGCCTATTTTTGATCCTTGTTCATGTTTCAGGTTTCACACCAGGTGCTAAAGACCTTTTCAAGCAGGAGAACTATTTGGCCCTGTACCGCTTGCCAAGTGATGAGATGGTCAAGGAAACGATCCTGGGGAAGCTTTCGTCCATCACCAAGAGGAGACCACCCCTGAGCCACATGATTAACCTTTTTGTGAAGGACACCACTACCAGTAAGGCTGCCCCTTCCTTTGGGTATCTGCTTGGTGCAGGATGATCTTTTCCTGCAGAGAGCCTAGAAAATGTCAGACTGGAATAGTCTGGAGTCCCTCTGGGGTGATAGCCTTGCTCTGCCCATGGGCAGTACAGATGTGCTCACCAGACCTTCGTGATCAGTGCTATGGCACACTGAAGGGCAGAGTTCTTCCCAACTCTGGCTTACTCCGGGATCATAAATAACTTTTTAGGATTATTTCAGCACATAGGAAACCTGGTTTCTGGGACCAAATGGCAGTGCAGAGCAAGGTGGGGGGCTTATTTGGTTTTGAATAGACTTCATTATAATGGTGAGACTGGTACTGCACAGGGTTCAATATTACTCAGGGTTTTAGCTTCAGATGCTAATCCTTCTGGTAACCCAAATCAAGATCATTATCTTTGTGAGTTGTCTAGTGTATAGTCCATTTCTATATTGCATATTAATAAGAAATCACAGAAATCCCATGCAAACACATGGTAACCATGCATACAATACCTGAAGCTGACTTCTCCACTCTTAATCCTTCCTAGTCTAATAGGAATGGGCTAGGATGGAAAGGAATTATAGCTGGGTACTATGAGGTCTTAAAGCACCTCAGCAACATTTAACAGCTTGCCTGTCAGAGCTCTTAGTCTCTTCGTAATACCTTAAATTGACTGAAGTTGGCTCTCTGGAGTTGACTATGTTTGATATTGAATCTAAACCATTATTATTCTGCTGGCCAGTTTTACCAGGTATACTGGCTTCTCTTGCCCAGTTCCTCTTAAATCTTTATCTTAACCTGGGGAGGAGCTTTTTCATTTATCCTGCTTGCTGCTCTCCTGCATTTGTGAGCAAGAATTTTCTGATGCTGAGATTCTTAATGCAGCAAAACCCCTTCAATGTTTCATGTTGCCTCATTTCAACTCCTTATCCCCCTTTTTAAACGGTTTAGTTTAGAGGCTGGAGCTCAGACAAATGTGTGTGTGACCTGGATTACACTGTCTAGAGTAGATGCTAAGAGGAATTTTGCTGGTGGGGTTAGTTAACCATTGGAACACCTCTTGTCCCTTGAAACTTTCTTACGTGTACAAGCAGAAGTAATGGATTGTGCAGATGACATTGGCTGCAATCAAATGGCTCTGTTTGTGCAGTCAGAGCAGATGATCACAACTAACCTCTCTTGATCCATTATTTGTGAATAAATCTTTGAGTCCACCCATTCCCAGGACATGCTGAAGTCAAAGGGAGATACATAATAAATTCTCCAACTATAGCAGAAATAGGAGGCGGCTTATCTGTGTGCTCCCTTGCTGTTCCATGGAAATATGTGTCTCACCATCTGGCAGCGTTCATCCCACATCCATAGTAACCACATGGAAATGAGGGGCTCACCGTCACCTTCAGTGGAATAAAGTGGCTTGATACCATCTCTGCCTTCCTTTGCTATAGCTGCACTCTTCCATTCCTTTTGGTCTGTGTCACTGGCTCAGCTGTAGCAGCTTGATTCTTCCTAATGAGTCCCAGCACTCATGAATGGCTGTCATACTCCCTG
Organism: Micropsitta finschii; assembly: GCA_034783455.1. Classification (NCBI taxonomy): domain Eukaryota; kingdom Metazoa; phylum Chordata; class Aves; order Psittaciformes; family Psittacidae; genus Micropsitta; species Micropsitta finschii. The sequence goes on from JAVHNF010072016.1 coordinate 7,096, forward strand.
TCCTATTCATTAGTTTTCTCCTTTGTGCCAGAGAAATCCTGGCCTTCAGCTTCATGATTTAAGAAGGGAAGAGGCTGAGATCACTTTACTGGCAATGAAAGCTGAATGAACTCCTTCCAGTTTACAGTGCCTGCTGTGTCACTACCTTTTACCCCTTAGGACTACTGTGCAGGATACTGATGCTGCTGAGTGGGAAATAGATTGCAGTTGCTGTCAGGCATGAATATAGATATGTCTGTGGTCATCTCTATGCTCTTGCTCTGTGTCCAGGGCATAGTTTTTGCATGAATCAGTAAACATCTCTTACTCTCTCTTTCCTAGCAAGGACTATCTGACCCTAGGAGCAAGGTGGGAAGGATTAGGTGTTCATACAATACAGTTAATCAGAGCTTGGCACAAGTGCTCCTTTGTGTCCCTGAGACAGGCTCCTCCTTTCACACACGGCTCCTATTAGTTGGAGGTTTGTTATGCTGATAAACTTGGCCTGAGATGGCTATTTATAGCAGAGAGCAGAGAGCTGCTCTGCTTTGGAAAATCCTCCTGTGTTCCTGAAGGTCCCTGCCTGGTTTGTGCCAGTAGTTATTCCTGGCTGTTGGTTTCACCAGCTCTTGGGAGCATTTGCCCTCAGCAGCAATGCCTGCAAGGAGCCTTTTGGGCTCATTTTTCTTGGTAGTGAGGTTTTGTCATTAGATCAGCTTTGAAGCTGTTGGGGGCAAAATCATGGAACAGCTGGAGTAGGGAACCTCCACTGGGAAGTCTATGTGTGTGCAATGTTAATGTGTCAGTGCAAGTGAAAGGAAGCAGGAAGTATGAACGGGGAGGCAGCATCCTTTACCTTGTGTCCCATGCCTGGGACCTGCATCAGACAAGTGCTATCACACACCTTTGAGAAACACTTTTTAACACCTCTGTCTACAAGAGGGAAGAGAAGATTTTAAGTCTGTATTAAAGAGTGAAGTAGTTGAAGAAAAACAAGGGCAAGCTGTGGTGTCTACTGAGTTTCGGTTCTCTGATCACAACAGGAGTTACTTTGCTAAAGTCTGTTCTGTTGAACTTCTAACCCACCTGGATTTGACACGTTTTCAGGACCCTTTGTGAAGCAGGCTGCTATCTAATGGGTTATGCTGTAGAATTACCTTCTGCTGCTTGAATGGAAGGTACTCAAGAACAGCTCTTACCTTTTAGATCCAATCCTGAACTGAAACTGAATGCACTTTACAGTGGACGTAAATTTTGACCCTCACAGGCTCATCACTGGTGCTCGTAGTCTCATGGGAAGAGGCATACAGGGATAACTTTTCTTCTGTTCTGTTGGATACAGAAGCAAGGTATTATCCCACCATTGTAGGAGCAGGATTGTTACACAGTGTAAGGAGAGAACAGCAACTGACTTTGTGGCTCACATCATAACCTTGTCAAAGAGGCTGTTTGGAGTAGATCAAGCTCAGTTTGCTTGAGCAGATGGAGCAGTTGGAATGAGATCCCTTTCTTGTTACCCTGTATGTATGATGCTTACTCGTTGTTCTCCTGCACTTCAGGCACGGAGCAGATGTTTTCCCATGAGACAGCTGACCTCATCCTTGAGGCCTGCACAGACTTTTGGGATGGTACCGACATCTACCCGCTCTCTGGCTCTGACAGGTAGGCACTGTGTTAGTGGGTGCAACTGCAGAGGGAACCAGATCACCCTTTGCTAATATTCCCTTTTCTGCTGTTCATTAAGCTATTTAATAGAAGCTTCAAGCAGGTTATGAACAGGAGCCTTATAATTAATAATAATGAATTGTTGAAATTATAGTAACATAGAGATTAGCAACAAGCAATCTGTTGAGCTAAGACTAAGAGACTTACTGTATCTGTTAACACATTAGCCACTTCTAGGCGGATTCTATTATGTAGTAGGACCATGAATTATTATCATTTCATGTGCTGGTGGTAGATAATTTTTGTTGTTGTTCAAGACAAATGCCTTGTCTTACATGAAACACGAAGTGATCAATTCTACCTGCTGCTGCCAGCTTCAAGCCAGTCCACCACAATGCCCTTTTAGTCCTGCTGCAGGATCTGGCAGTGTCTCTTGTATTCTCATCTACAGGCTAAATTTCTGTTCCCACTAGCACAACAGAGATGTTTAGTTTCATTGACCAGCAGCACGTTATTCTTCTTCCAAGTCTGCTTATCCATAAGTGTCAGAAAACTCCCACTGGTCCTTTCGGGAATATCATCTTAGAAGCCAATGAAAAATCCCATGTATAGTCTGATATGTTTCATTTGTGATTTCAGCTTAGAGAAGGAACTTTACACTATTCCAGTGACTGAATAGTGCATAATGGAGACTTCACATACAGCTCCTGGGACTCGAATCTGAAGGGGGATGGGACAAAAATCTGTTGTTGTAACTACCTCTGCAATAGATAACTATCCTCAGAGTTGTCAGTTCCTCCCCTGGTTTTTATCTCCCTACAGATAAACTCTCTCTGATGCATTAAGCTTCTGCTGTCAGGCAGAAATAAAGCAGCGGTGGGAAACGCGTTCCGTATCTGGTGTAGCCAGGTCCCAGATAGGCTGGAAGGAAGAGGCACTCTCTGGAAATATATGCCTCAAAATCTGACGGCTTGGTTTTGTTTTAATTAGGTCTGTGGTCAGAGGCTTTGAAGTAATCATGGATAAAAGAGGAGGCCTAACAGAGACTGAAAATGGTGATGCTTTCCTGGAGTTGAATAGAATTACAACAAAGTACCTGCATCGCTACACAAAGGTGGGCTCTTTCCCCTTTCCTCTTTGAGTTGTGCAAGGAGCTCTTGGTCACAGAAGTAGAGTGGGAGGTGCAGGTTCTGCGGGAGGTAAGCACTAAGGGGAAGGCAGGAAGGCCTTTGCATGGATTGGGATTTGTGAGGTTGTGCAGGATGTGCAACTACTTAAATGTGAGGTGGCTGTGTCAATTCTGTCCTTGATACACTGTTGATTCCCACTGTATTTCAGTATCTGAGCACCTCACAGCATGTGCTGGAAAGATTATGGTAGAGGCTGAAGTATGTTGTTCTGCCAGCCTGCTCAAGACTTGGTTTTTGTAGTTCTGGTTAGTTTTCAGTGATACTCCTTTAAGAAGTTGACCAGAATGTTTCCTTACTGTAGATGCCACTTCCTTGGAATGTATAGCACACTAGATTTTATCACAAGCTTTAATTTGTTTGCTAAGAGGGCTTTTGTAATCTTAAAATTGCTCATGTTTGAGAGCTAGAAGCCTAAGCACTTATGATTCCAGCTAATGCTTAGTGTTATAACTTCAACACAGGTGTTTTTGTTTAGCTCTGGTACCTGAATACATACATATATGGAAGAACAATAACTGAGTAACTTGTAAACAAGGATCCTTTCAATACTAAGTGAGCTTGATATGCTGTGTGTTTGAATATATATAATGCTTAAATCTGGTTTGGGGTTTTGGTCCCATTGCTGAAACTTGCCTTCAGAAGGAGCCCTTAATGATGCTAGATTTTTCCATTGCTGAAAGCTGTGGGAACAGGTGGTCATTGCTTTGTGGAAATCAGTTAAGATACTTTGCAACAAATGGCCTGAAGTGTGGAACAGGGTGAGACTGTGTACTGTTCCCAAGTGTGTTATCTTGAGGAATTCTAAGCTGTTAGCTTCCTAGCAGGTGGTTTTCAAAAGAAGAAGAACTTACCACTGTGTCTCTGTTCTGTCAAGATAGTAGGGCTGGCTTATTTTGACTATACATCAATAATAAACAGTGGTTTGGATTTGATGCAGCTTATGTGGGAGTAGCATGGCTTTCTAACTGTAACTTCTTAGAGAAGATGTACACTTCTAAGATGTGAGATATCCTGTTGCTCATACCTATTATATGAATAACATATTCAGTTAACTATAAAGTGAAGGAGAGGAGCTGTCTTTAAGCTTCCACTGCTGGAGAAGTGGTATCTGTGCTTGTTCAGTCCTACCCAGCTCCTCTCAAGACTAGTAACTGAATGCAGCTTTGTATCCTGTTTGCTTTTTTAGGCAGTATTCACCTAGTGCCGGTGGTAGCTGTACACTGAAACTGGTGCAATTGTAGCTTCAGTTTTGTTAATTTAGTATGTATTGTTTCTGATCAGGATAAAGTGGCAGAACTAGTGCCAGAAGACATCTAGTCTTGTTTATCTGTTGGTTCCCAAGGAGTCTAAAGTCAAACACCAGGAATAAATCTGTGTTAAAAGATCTTGCATCATGTTTGGGGCTTTTTTTGGTCTTTTTTTGTTTGTTTGTTTTTGTGTTTGGTGGGTGTTTTGATTTCACAAGGAATATTTGAGATGCATCTGGTTTGAGGTGCTCAGGTAATCACTTTGTAAAGCACTCTCATGTGATCCAGTTTCCTATTGATTAGGGATGGGAGGAGCACTGGTTCAGGACATGTGCTGCTGATTTGGAAAGGGGACTGATTTCCTTTATGTTCTATAACACCAGTAGAAAAACAATTAGCTTGTAGGAATCCTTCTGAACTGTTTTGATAAAACATGCTTTTTCCTCATCTGCTTGAAAGTACTGGTGTGTGAATTAATAAAAACAACCCCAAAACACTCTGGAAGTGCCAGCATTAATATCCTCTAATATGAGAGGTGTTATGTAGTCCAAACTGTCTTTTCTAGTTCTTTAGACGTTGTTGCTCCAGGGGTGCACAGCTAATGACCTTAAGCAGAGAAACAGTTAAAATTTTCCTCACCCCAATGGAAGAATTGCAATAGGATGTGATGGAGAGTCTATGGTCTCCCTCTTGTGGCCAACAAAACAGGCAATTTCAAGTTTAGTGATGGACAGTGCTGTTAACGCTTGTAATACTATCATAGCCTGATGCACTTACTACAGCAGTGATTTATTTTGGGAAGCTATGGGCAGAGAGACCAGTTGCCCTCCCTTTTTTGCTGAAGACTAGTACAGGGTGATGTTTGGTTGTATGTATGTGTGTATGTATTAAGATCTTTGGCTACCAAGCTGCCATCTGGAAACTTTCAAGTATCAAGCTCACCTAATTAATGAGCTGATTTTAATCACATAAGGATAATGATGTAAAAGCTCGAGACAATATTGTATTATTTGGGAAAAGGTAAAGAGACTTTCTTTTTCAGTTTGGCTGATATGTGGTGTCTGCTGTTTGGATCTCTTTACCCTTCCAGCTGCCCACTGATATCTGCACAGTTCTGAATCACTTCAGTACAGGTGGGAGTGAGGCAGATTGAAGAAAGGTAATCTAGGGAGTATGAGTAAGTTTTTAATTAGAAATGTGCATCTTGACTGCAGCCAAGTTGATGATGATTCAAAGCACTGATAGTCACACCATTAATAATGCTTTTAAATGGAGCAGACTGCAGTGAGGCTGTAGATCGATTACTATGCTTCAAATGACTAACTGCTCAGGAGTGTGCAATAGTAAACTACAGACTGTATTTGAAAGCCGGTGGAAAGTGGAAAAACTGAAGTAATCATTCAGCATTGATTTGGTGTTGGGTAGAGTGGGTAATTGTATAGCATACACTTAGATATCTTAGAATGGGTGGTAGTCAGAAATGGAAAGCTTGTGTAGAGTTTCCAGATCTACATTAGTAACTGGTATTGTGGTTATGCTTTTTTCTTATCTGCTGCAGCTCATACAGTATTGAGCATAGCAGTACTGATTTCACTGAACTTACTTGCTCCACTAGCAATGATGCTAGCCTTACCTATAAGCCAAATTGTCCAGGGAAGTGAATAGGTTAACATGTATGATGCAAACAGCCTTAGAAGGTCTGAGCTTGACCTAGGGAGGCTTAGTGCTTCAAATAAGTGTTTGCTCAGTGGCCACTGTTAGAAGAACTGAAAAATAAACTTGCTGTCTAATGTCAGCTTTGCTATGTGGCATTTCACAGGAAGTGAAATGACATTGGGAAACTTGGGTTGTCAAATTAAAACGCTGCATTGAACAGGCAGTCTCAAACAGATTTTGTCACTTGAAACTTGTCTGGGTGAGAATTGAAACTAACTTCTTGCCTTTTTTTTTTTTTTTTTAATGAAATGGCACTTGCTGATATTTGAAATCAATTAATTTAGACTAGTTTTAGGAAACACTCTAAATTTATGGGAAAAAGAACCCAAAACCCAACAATTAAACCTTGAAAAAATCAGGACAAGCTTTGCTTTTATTTGCTGTGTTTGAAAAAAAAAATCTTTCTGCTTTGAAATTGAAATGGAAGGGAAAACCTTTTTTAAGCAGAAGGGAATATTTTGATCAGCTGAACAACTTTTTTGTATTTTTCACTTCCTTAAAATCTAGAGGTTTTCATTTTCTTGATTTTTTTTTGTTCAGTTAAATCCTTGTAGCTAAGAATCTACATCTGTATGGTTTGAGTAGATTGTATTTATGTATGTTATCACATAACATGACCATACCAAATAATAGGAATTTTTGTGTCAAATAGCCATTTTTTGGAATTGTATTATCAGTCATAGTGGTTTTGCAGAAATGAAAAGCATACTGGTTTATACTGTTCTGTTTTCTCTAGAAAAGGACAGAAAACTGAGGTTCAACATATGTCTAAGGTAGAAGATAAGAGGTGTAGGAATGCCATTGCAGTTTTTTTGTGTTTATTCATTTTGAAACAACACAATTTAAAACTTCAACTATGAAAACCTCAAAGTTCTTAAGAGACTTATTATGATTCAGTCCAAATCTTAAGTTTTAGAACAGAGAAAAAAACATCTATTGAAAACATAACTGTATATAAATAAAAGATTTGGCCATTTTTAAATATTAGTGACTTTTAAACCAAATTTCTAGAACATAGGCTCCTTTTCTCTATAGGTTTTCTTTTTAAAATAAGAAGAGAGAGAAATAGGCAGGCAGAAACAGACCCAGAGAGGAAGATACTTCTAAAATAAATCCCAAGTTTTATTATTTTGTGGCTGGTTCTTCAGCCAGTACTAGATGATGTTACAAAATTAGAATAAATGGAGTTATGCCAGTTTCCACCAACAAAAGAGCTAGTTCAACTTGTCTTCACACTTTCACCTTGTTCTCTTGGATTGCGAAATCGTCTTTTAATAGCTTCAAAAGCCACAGTGCTTGAACTACTGTAGGGTGCCTTTGTGTTAGAATTTGTCAAAGTTGCAGATTTCCACAGAAACATGATCCTTGAGGGGAAATACAGACTTGCTTGCAAGAGAGTAACATTCAATGAATTCATTTAAGTCATTGTGGACTCACTGCAAGCTTGCTAAAGTGATCTCTGAGCTAGGAGCGTGTATCTCTGTAGGGGACTGCATAATCCATGTTGTGTAAATGGCTACAGAGCTATTGTGGTTTAACTTTGTGTCCTGGGTTCAGCAGTAGCAGTCATTTTTTCTTCTTAGTAGCTGGTACAGCACTATGTTTTGACTTTCGGCCTGG
>JAVHNF010072017.1:0-11327 GCA_034783455.1 Micropsitta finschii
CGGGCCTTGAATATCTCCAATGTAGGAGACTCCACAACCTCCCTGGGCAACCTGTTCCAGTGCTCTGTCACTCTCACGGTAAAGAAGTTTTTCCTGATGTTCACATGGAACCTCCTATGTTCCAGTTTACACCCATTGCCCCTTGTCCTACTATGCACCTGATTTCTCTGAGCTTAGATGCATACATTACATGGTAGAATGTGCTCTTTTTCTATTCAGTGCTTCCCAGAGAACTGTAGAACCCCAAAGACACTTGTATAACAACAATGGCTCCCAACATTTCTCTGACAATCAGACTTCTGGTCACAAAACCAATTCCTAACTGAATGGAGCCAAAGCACGTGCAAACACTCCCATCTCTGTGGGACAGAGGTATGATGCACTGACAGGTACCTTACCACTATGTTACCTGCCTTTGAGATGTTGGAGTTTTCTGCATCTTACCTCCATGCTTCCTGGTTTGGAGAAGTGGGGATTTTAATGAACAGATATACTGAAGTAGCACAAGGTGCCAGGGACTCTTCTCTTTGAACCACTTGAGTATTCAGAAAGCAGGAGGAAGTTGAATTTCCTGTATATGATCACCTATTTATGTAATGCAGAAAGACTGATAGTTCTTTTTGTTCATTTCAGTTTATTTCTTAATCTGTCGGATTCAGATATGGATATTTCATCCTGTGAGGGCACCAAGGCTGGAAATGTGAGTCAGGCTAGCACGTCCTTTTCACAGAGAAGTTAAAATAGTGAAATACTGTAGAAAGAACTTAGCTTCTTGTCTGCATCTGATCTCTTCTGATTGTCCTGGTACTGGGGGAGATGACACAATTAATTTCATACTCAAACGTCCAGCCTCCCATCCATTTTTTGTCTGTTAAAGCAGTAAATCTTCATCACTCACTGCAGTCAAGTTAGGGTCAATTACAATCTGGCTATTCATGTCTGTGCAGCCCTTTGACTATATGAAGTGCTGCAAGTGCTGAGTGATTTCATAGTCCTTTTCATGAGGACAGACTTTTCTGCTGATTTATAAACATCATGTTTCTGTTTCTCACAGTGAATTAAATACAACATTCTTCAGCAGCAGTATGTGAAAAAAGGACGTGGTACCACAAAAATACTAATGCTCAAAAATAAGTAGTGAGTTTATAAGATAGAGTAAAAGCATGTGCTTATGAGGGTTTTTTATGTTTTAGCATGTGTCCTCCCCTAGACTGGTTAAAATTCTATCCTGGATTGAACTTCTGAACACAGCACTTGTAAAACTTACTCTGTGTATGAAATTTGTTGAAAAAAGGTTATTTAGTTCACATTACTCCTGGTTTTTTGTTTCTCAGCCTTGATCATCATATGTCTTTACAGAATCGTGCTCTAGTAGTCTTATTTATGGACAGACTTTTACCTTTAGGAGGACTGCAGGGACTATAAGTCCAGTCTGATTACCTGTCCTACCCAATTTAACCTCAGTCTATTGTCTTGGACTCACTCAGGATCTTATTTCCCCTGGATCCTCACCTTCATTCTAATTGTTTGAAATGCTGGAAGGATGCTGTGTCATTTTCAAACAGGAGAATTAATGTATAATCTGAAAAACTTATCATCTTTCCTTGTTTTCCACCTGTGGGGAATTCAGTTGAAATTGAATCTGGATCTAAACTAGTATGTTTTTATTTTTACCTAACTACAAGGCTCTTAAAAACTAAAACCATTAATCTTTAGTTCCCAGTAAATAAACTTAGCATGGCAGGTCTGCTTAATGTATGTCAGAACACAGGTAAGAAATAGAAAGGCTTTGAGCATTAAATCAATAATGGCTTTTTCCTACCCAGTAATCATAAGACAAGATGAAACATTAAGTATCCCTTTCAAGGCCAGATAGGATTCATTCTGCACATCATCCATTTTTTACCTCACATAAAAAAATCATTGCACTAGACAGATGCAGAATGCTTACAGGCACTCCAATCTACAAAAATGAAATCTCAATAACATACCTAATAATTTTAAAGTTATTTGAACAGTTAGAATAAACATTAGCCATAAACACAGACAAATTTGTTTGTGTGGTAGTGGACATAGACAGGTGGAAACACATAACTGATGAATCCACAAAACCCCTGCTAAGTTGTGAGTCTGTTTTTGAAGACAACTGCTTTAAAGAAGCAGACTCCTATTCCCAACTCTAAACTTTCCATCTTTGAACAAGTATTATTTTGCTTTAAAAAGTGTTAACAGGCTCACAGCTAGAAAGGTCTGGAATGATTTTAGATCTCTCAATGCTTTTTTGTATAATTCTCTCTGAATCGCTGGAGGTTCAAAATGAAACAAGTTTGAAAATTAGTATCAGTTAAGGCAAACACTAGGTAAAATCTTCTTCAGTAACATTAATAAACCGCCCTTTGTTGATTTGACTTTTGGTTATTACAGACTAACAGATTCTATTATATGCAGCTGGCTTGATGTTTTTGTTTGCTGAGGCTGAGCACATGCAATTTGAGGACAGTCTTGTTAGCATTTGCTTATTGTAGGGAAAGCACTTGAAATTCTCAGTGTCCATTTGCAGGTCTAAGTGTCCACCTTATCATACCATCTGTGCACACGTCGAAACCTTCAAAGTAAATCTGAGGTATCTGAGCTACCATTATACAGATAATGCTGGATGTGTGAATCTGTATCTAAAGAACATGAGGCTCAGTGTGGGTTAATTTGCCTATTCAGAAGGAGGTTAAATGAAACCAGTCTGAAGTTTGTGCTGCTTTCAAGACCCACATGAGATGTTAATGAGCTGTTTGAGGCATGTCTGCACACTCACCAGATGTGCAAAAGCAATCACATTAATGACACTCCTAAAACTAGTTTAAAAGGTAGATTAACTTGAAAATTATCTGCAAAACTGCAGAGGGTCTTTGTATCTCAGTTTTTCCACCTGTACGTAATCAGCAATGCATAACTATTATGTAAAGTAGTGCTAGACACACTATGTGCATGTATGAAATGACTATTCAAGATCCTCATGAAACCTCATGAGGTTAAATGTTCTTTGTGAGTATCTACAGTACAATTCAGATATCCCATTCTCCATCGCAACATTTTTATTTCACTTTTAGTTACTATGTAATGGCAAGGATCAATAAGAACAACACTAGGCAAATGTGTTGGTACAGAATTTTTTATGTTCTAAATACTGAGGCAAGACAATTCATTCCCAACACATGCTAAACCCATTCAGATTAACGTAAGTTTGGGGATACAAAATGTAACGACAAGGTGAAGCAAACATCCAGAAACAAAACCTTTTGGGGCAGGAAAACCAAATCAGATATGGTGAATCTACACTCCAAAGAATCTAGTGTAGAGAAGCCTGACAAAGCAACATTAGTATCTCCACTGACCACAATAGGGAGGGAATAGAATAAGAGCAGACTCAGCATGTGCTTCACTTGCTGTTAATTGTTATTCCAACAAGTTAGAAGAATAAAAAACAGATAAAGCAAATATTCAGTTCTGCCAGTTCTCTCATGTGCGCTTGAGCCTGCCACCATCCAATTGCTTGGAAGGCACCCTAGGAGAAAATCCCAAGCTGACACCAGGGAACTGAGCTCTGATGGCTTTGCTTTCAGGACTCTGATTTCTCTTTCTGTAACAAAATGTTTAATCCTTTACCTGACAGGAAAAAAGATATTTTCCACCTTGAAGTCCAGTATAAAGAATTGCTTGAAACTGAGTCATGCCAAGTGGTCTGTTCAATTACAAACAACATAACGTACCTATTTTGCACAGTGCCAAAGCGTACTGCAGGGCTCTCAAGACCTTTGATTTAACCTGGGATTGGAAAATTTCTGGCCATTGCTATCCTGCCTCTTTGTAAAACAGAGATTATAGCTCTGCTAGTGGTGATACCTGGGTCAGATACTTTTCTGTAGCCAGCAGGCCATGAAATACAGAGAATGGCTTTCAAACAAGGTGGGGAAGATCAGAAAGGTGGGCTACCCACACAGACATTTTCTCATCTCTGAACTACTACCACTCTTTTGTTTCTGCAGTTCACTAACCAAACTGGAGACTAGTGCAAAAGACCAGTGTCTGATTTTCTGACCCCAGATGTGCCATGGGTCAAGCTCTCTGATGCCGATATCACTGTCACTTGATAATAGGACTATTATTTATTCCAGTGGTATTGTTGAAATTTTTCCCCAAAATGGCAGCATACTGTAATTGTAACTTGGTGTCTAAAAATGAAAGGGTCAAGTGTCATGGGACATGAGTATAAATGCATTAAAGTTTGGACATTCTTGTTTACAGACTACAAAAGAGTAAAGTTCTGGAATCCAATGGGCTTTCCACTCCAGTCCCAACTGAACTACTAGAAATTAAAAAGAAGAAAACAATAGACCATATTAAATCTGCAGAAAACAATGCTTTGCCCTAAATCAGCATGTAACTTTTTTGACCTGTTTCTTTCTTCACCAAAGTACGTGGAAGTTTTGCCATTGATTTCCGTGGCAGCTAGATCAAGCCCTTTGAGATGAAATTTGTCATTACATGCAAACCCTGCCACAAAGGGTAAGTGCACTTTCATCCTTTGATTGCTGAAAATCCATACTTTATTTGATGATTGTCTTTTAACAAAATCACTCTTCTGAGACCTTGCTGTGATGCATGTACATTTCTAATGTTACTAAGAACCTCAAAGGGCAGGTAAATTGGCTATGTTTCTTTTTTAAATCACTTCCATTTCAATCTGAAAACAGACTGCATTTTGCAGTATAGAAGGCAGTATAGAAGACAGTGTAAGCTAACGTGATAAAGATAAGCTTTGTTACAGAACAAAGTTTTACTCTACATAGAATAATGTAAGTGGGAAAAAGGGAAAAAAAGAAATCCAAAATGAATGTACATGAATCTTTCTGAAAAGATTTTTCCTGTCTCTCTGGCATTTCCAGCATTTTAGCTGAAAATGTAATAGCAATGTTATTCTGGTTTAGCTATTGCTTTCAAATAAATTTTTGATCTTTGGGGAAAAAAAGAGAGAAGCAGCATTTTCTAAAGAAAGTCAGTAAAGTCACAAACTTGGTTTGTATTAGTATTCATAAAATGTTTTCACCTCTAGATTTGTGTTTGCAAAATGATGACTAAAACTTGGGAGGGCTTTGTACAAACTCACTATAGAAACAATGTATTTATATACACAGATATTGCTTGTTCTATCACTGTGTTTGTTCTTTATTTGCTATCTGGGAATGTCTATGATATGTTCTCAGTCTCAAATAGCAAATGTAAACACAACCATGAAGCCAAGGTCTAGAAGGCACTATTAAGAAATATTTTTCATAATGGCCCTCCCTCTTGTGCTCTTCTTCTTCAAACAGAAGTTCTAGCAATTATCTAACTGCATCATGTGCTCATAATATTCATCACACTGACTTCTGTTTATTTTGAAACTCCCTTTTCAAAGTACAGCTTTCTTATTACTCATTCCCCCTTCCATTTTAATATCATCCATGAGTAACACCAAATGATAACCCTCAACAAGCATTTTATTAACTCATTTTCCTTTTTCCCTTTCTACAAAGTATTCAGAAGGGAATAAGTGCATTTATGTTTTCAAATTGTTCATACAAGTCTGACAAACAATCTTCATCCAGTAATCATTCATGAACTCTTAACCACCTCTGTGTTTAAGAACAAAACGAAAAGAAAAACCCAGAACTGTCCACCGCCCGTCTTTTCTATCACAGCATGGGACAACTGAAAAGAGAAGGTGGAGTTGTATTTTTAAGATATTATTTCAGTATCAAAATAACTCTGAGATCATTATATGGGAAGAATGAAATATCCTTTGGTATGAGCATACCAGAGCAACCTGTGACTATTTCTGCCCCTAGCCACTATTCCTCTGTGCCTTCCTGGGGCCCTCAGTAGACCATCTATGTCTAGCAATGCTGGGCTGAGATCTTACACATACAGTCCATCCCTCTTCTCCAGCTGGAGGTACAGCCCTCACAGGCCTGCAGCTACACAGTATGATATGAGCACTTCCAAATCAGTCTCAAACGATGTCATCTGCCCTAGCTCATACTCAATTAAGTCAGCCCTGACTGGTTTTGCCTGGTATAGATTAGAGATCCCTCGTATGATCCTCTCTTTGCTGGCAGTGCTGGGAGGATAACCTCTGACAGAGGTCAGAGTCAAACAGCAAAGGAGCGGTAATGTTTTCAGCTGGCATAAGGTCTGGAAAATGAGTGTCTGCCTGTGGCTTTATGAACACTCTGGGAACATTTAGATGAACAGTGGGAGGACTTTGGAGAGCGATTGTTGACAAACAGTGCAAAATTAGGCCCAGTACAGAAGAGGTATGTGAAAAATGGTAACTTTTTGTAAAGCACTGTGTGCCCTTGAAATAGAGTATCCTATAGAGGCTATTAAGCAGTATGTGAGCCATAAATCTCTTTGTGCTCTTTCAACAAAATAATAATACATTCATAGAGGCAGGGTCAGGGTATTTTGAGTACTCTGAAGTGTCTGAAAGTGTGGTATTCTTTTCATGCAAGTCTTGCATTTGGTACTGACAGGGGAAGAATTTGATGTGTGCTGTTAAAAACCCACCATGCCCTATCTTTCATTCCAAAAGAGCAAAAATGTTTCTTTTGCTGCTCAGAATACATAAATGTCTGGGTTGTTCCCACATGTTTCCCCTATAGGGAAGTACAGTGTACTAAGCAGTACCACCAGGAGGCAAAATGCATTTCAGGACTACTCTCACTGTGCTCACAAGAAACTGAGCAGAATGTGCAGTGGGATCAAATTATGAATACAATCTGCCGTGTGCACATTATAACAACAATAACCTCCCACCCCATATTGGCTTCAGTGTAAAATGGATATGAGAGATTTTAAACTGGCTCTGTATTTCAGGGAAGCATGTAGCAATTTATAAGTCTGCTTTGAAATGATGTGGAGTAGAACTTTCATCCCACCAAGACACTCTGGGTAGTTTCAGCTGTGTTTCTCTTTCAATATCTTTTCCTGTCACAAGCCTGCAAATTCAGAATAATAGAGTTAGAAAAACACATTTGGCAAATGCACTGGCGAATACGCAGACAAGCCTATGCAAGCCTTTTGTAGACTGCATCGCGTTCTCTGTATCAAAATACAGGAGGAAAATTAAACAGCTTTTGGATTTGTTTTAGGCTGAATTGTTAGTGCCGAGGTGCTTGCTTGTGCTTTCAAAACCTTTGTAAGCACATCGCCAGCTCAACTTGACTTGCTGTAGATATTTCAACAGAATCTATCCAAGCTCAGTAAACATTTCACAAATAACAAATAACTTCACCTTTGAAAGAAAAACTAATCCATATTCCCTGCAGTATGTATGCTAGGATACTTCTACAAACAAGACAAATATTTACTAGTTTTGTCATTTAAACTGCCATCTGTTTGAAAAATGGCGCTGCAAGTCTATTGTTGATATTTCCTTGGACCTATCTTAAACTAACCAGCTATTAAAATCACCCAGAAGGTCTGACCAACACCCTGCTTAATATACTTCCATCATCAAATCAGGTGTCATTAGCAGCTGTGCAGGATTTCCCTACAGTTTTGCACACATTTCAATCAGATAACTCACCGTTTCTTTCTGCCTGAAGGGATCAATAAAGGAAGAAAACAACAGAAAAGCCAGACCCAAACACAACTAATTCCTGAGGAAGCTGCTTGTTAAATCTTCATTTTGCGAAGTAATCTCATGGTCACAGACTGCTTTACAGATGCTAATTGTTTTTCAGGTTGCTGCAGTCGTATCTTGGATACATTATATCTTACAAGAACCAATAAAAACACAATTGTGCCAATACATCCTGAAATTGCATTCTGTAGCTTAAAGGCTTGTGGAAGGGTGCAGAGAAACAGTGCCATTTCTTTCACTGCTTCTAAACCTTTTCCATGAAACCACAAATCAGACTGACCAGCCTTAATCCATAGAACATGCTGTTTCCTTTATGCCACTAAAATTCTGAGGCTTGGAGGGGAAGCCCAGTGCGAAGGGAGAGGTGTCTGTGGCTCAAAGCCACTTTCTTCTCTTCTGCTTTATTGAAGCGTATGTGGAAAGACCTCAGCAGAGGAAAAGGCTGTCCTCTGTTGCTCCATAGGTGTTAAAAGAGCTGGTTGTCCTCAGACCCAGCGGGTGTGCTAACATGGTGAATTCCACTTTGAGTATCTGCCTTGTACTGGAGCTCTACCAATGGGGAATGGGAGGTTCATCCGTGATGGCTGGCAGTTTTTCTGACATAGGGAATCTGAACACAGTAATGCTGTAGGAATTGTAGGAGAGATGAAGGACTTTTCTCTTTAAAAATAAAGGGCTATAAAAAGACAAGCAGAAGAAAAGAGAGCCTACTTGGAAATAGTGAGGGGATTTAAAAGGGGGCAAAATGAAATTTGGTTTGTTAACTTTGAACAGAGACAGTCTGATTACTGGAGGTACACAAAGCGCAAAAGGAGAGAATTTAGAAAGTTTTATTTGTCAAAATTTCTATAATTTGACTAGATAGCTTCTGGTGATTTCAAGGTCAGAAAGCTTGAGGTGCTTAGGTATTCTAAAGGAAAATAACTTGCAGCAAAACTACATGATCTGAGATGTGACACAAGATAGGATAATCGCCAGGACATACAGACTTAGTTTAGAATGCATAAGATTTACTAAGGAGCATTTTACTGGTTTACTAAAATGACAAAGCACATTGCTTGTGTCTTTCAATTTTTAAGGGGATTTGTAGATTTATTTGTGTAACAATTACTCTGCTGTGTTAGTCTGAGATTTGGTTGAGTTACAGTTTTATGGCAGTTGGTTTTCTAATTCATTAGTAGGTCACAGGTATAGGCTAAACATCTCAGTAGGCTTGGTTTTGATTTGCCTGGCTATTTTTTGTTAGTATGTTCAGTGATACTCATTTGCAGAAAAGATAATAACAAATAACTAGTTAATGGAAATAAAATGTTTTGTGTTTCAGTTATGCCACCTCTTTTCTATCATATTGATGGTTCTGTTTTCTTCTTCTGTTCATTAAGTTAGCTTTTAAAAAAAAAATATTTCAAAATGTAATTAAAAAGCACAGTATTCTCATGACAGTACCCAGCTTAGTAAATACTAGTACATAGGGTCTTATGCAAACTCTGTAAGCAGTGTCGTGTAGCAATTTCTTAATTTATTTTTTTCTGAAGAGATTTTTCCATTAGTAAAAATTTAAAGTATTTTCTGAGATTATTTTCCGAGATTATTTTCCAGATTTGCCATGTTCATTTTCATCTATTACAAATATGTTCATTTGGGAAAATAGTAATTATTAAAACATTATACCAGCAGCTGATTCTTGCAGTTAGCTTGCTTTTTTTGAGAGATCTGTTTTCTAATGTAGTTTGTTTTCCGTTGCCTTAGGCTAGAGAATTAATTTTGTTATGATGGGATGAGGAGTCATTTGCTTAGGCTGTCACAAGGTTGTGAAGCAGTGAAAGATTTGGGAGCAGGGGGCAAATAAATTGTGCTGTGTCTTGGAGCGTTTTCATTGTAAGGCTCTGTAATGCATAGGATATAGAATATGCTATTAAAAACTGTGTGTTTGGGATGTGTGCCTGGCTTTAATGGAAGAAACCACCAAGCCTTCATGATAGCAATGGAGAGACTCATGATCTCTTGTGATTATTCAGTAATGTTGATGCATGGCCACATGATCAGGGTTAATAAAATGCCTTTTTCTAACAGGCAGAGGTTTTTATAGGTAAAACATGCAATGACATGAGTCATGCTTTCTTCTTCATCTTATGTTGCTGTTCAGATGCTTGTTTCCTAGTGCTGTGTTTTGCTTTGCATCGTGAAGTACTTCATTGCAGTTTTAGTGCTGAGAGCGATAAAGACGAATTTCTTTCAATGGAGGCTGTCCTCCTGGACAGAAAACTTGTGCTGTTTTGGGAATAGGGACTGACACCAATACCCTATGCATGCAGTAGTTCTTCTTTTGTTATGTTATGATGGACATGACTTTCTTTTTATTGTACTAAGCCACAAATGTAGATTTATGTCAGTTCACAGTTCTTTTGCAATGCTGTCTTTTCATTGAGGCCCTTGGTTTTATCCGCCAATATCTGAGTGAGTTTTTTGGGTTTTTTTTTCCAAATAATTTGGCATATTTTTCTCTTTCCAGTTCATCTCAGTGTTTAAAACCAGAAAATTTTCAGGCATCATTAAAGCCTCTGACACCATGAAATTTTAACAGATGTGATACTTGAGAGGCTCTGTAGTGAGCAGCGATCGTTTATCACATGGTACTTTTTAAGACCTGCATTATTATGCAGTAAGTGAAAATTCACGGGAGAGAAAAGATACCTTTGTAAATATTTTACTCTTTCATTGTTGCTGTGTTTTATTTTTTCACTCCAAGAATTTTCAAGGTGGCAATACTTTTTCTCTAAGACTCCTAGCAACTGTGGGGTGATTCTCTGGTGGTAGTACTTGTGGTGAGGTAGGCAGTTATAGATGAGTGTTCAAGGAAGTGGCTGAGCCTACTGGGTTGTTTCACAGAGCACACATAGTCTTCCTCTTAAGAATGAGGAAAGAAAGGAATAGCTTGTAGTAATGTGCATATTTTTCTTGGTTTTATCTCTCAAGAGTTGACTGTATCTTGATAACTCATTTTAGGGAAAAAATAAAGCTTGCTGGGCCAAAGGTGTCTGAATTAGGGGTCATCAGGGGTCTGAATAGAAGGTGGTTTATTGCTGCTTTATTATTTTTTAGTCTAGTTTCTATTGTATGACAAGCTCTTTCCTTCTAGTTAGAGCCTTCTAGACCAGTATTGCCTTTGCTGGTCTCTTTCTACTATCCAGGGGTCTTCAGATTTCATCCCAGGTGATCATTTTTAAGTTACAGCTATGTTAGTTTATGACTGACTCTCAGAAATCACTGTTGTTTTTACTTTCTGACCTGACTTTAAGTCATCTGCTTTTACTATTTCATATAGAAAAAACCAAACACTTCTTCAAATGTCCGATAGAAAGCAACACATGTACAGAAAAATGAAATATAGCCAAGTATGGCAAGACAGTGGTTTAAAATCTTTCTTCATAAGGCTTGAGAATAGAAATGACTTTGTATGAATGGAGAAGACTGAAAAGCTGTGGATGTGAAGGAGCTTGCAAACGAAGTTGCTAAACCACTGTCCATCATATTTGAAAAATCATGGCAGTCAGGTGAAGTTCCCGACCACTGGAAAAAGGGAAATATAACCCCCATTTTCAAGAAGGGGAAAATGGATGACCCGGGGAATTACAGACCAGTCAGT
>JAVHNF010072018.1:5559-20392 GCA_034783455.1 Micropsitta finschii
CCACAGTAGTCTCATCTAAAACTCTGCTATAAATCCAGTCTCAGTGGCTGCAGATGAGAATACCCATTTATAAACTGATCAAGGCTGGCATCAAGTGTGTGCACAGCAGGTAGCTGCCACGAGGGCAGCCAGACAGCACAGCTGATGCAGATCCAAGCTGCATGGTTCCCAACTCCCTGCTCACCCATCCTGCCAGCACAGCAGGGCAGCAGCCAGGAGACACTGCTATCTCCCCAAGCAGAGCAACCTGTTGCCATGCTTGCGACCCTAACCGGGGCCAGAGTGGGGAAGAAGTGAGAAGAGGAGGGCCTTGGCTGCTGCTCTAGCCAGACCTTGGGGAACTCACTCCACTTGGTGAACTCACTCCACTTGGTGAACTCTGGCTGTTTAAAGTCTGTTCTAGTTTCCCAGAAGACAAAGAGGTGGCCAGCCCTGCTGGATGGGACTGGAGGTGGGGAGCAGCCTACCTCATTCACACCTTGTCCCAAGGAATTATTTTGTCTTTGACCCTGTGGCTGTGAAATTCTGTTTTTCCTGAACATTGCTCCTGATGGGCCTATGAGAGGATGTGGAAATGGTGCAGCAGAGGAATAGTAAATGAACAAGGAGGGAGTGCTCAAGGGAGCTTTCCCCTTCTCACCCCTCACAGCTTTAGGGCAGCACTTCGGAGAGGCTGCTGACAGCACAGGGAATGAGCCATGTGTTGCCACAGGGAAAGTGACAGAAGAGCACTTGCCATCTGTGAACATCTGTGAGATTCATGGGCCTTTAATGCACCCTCAGGCTGGGTGAGGTCTGTACACACTGCCAATTTTATGGAATAAAGTGCAGGAAACTCTTAATAGAAACCCAGGAAACTTGGGATTCTTACAGCTACCTGCAGTTCAGAGAACTGGCCCATCACCAGCAGTTCGTACTAAAGAATAAGGAGCTGTCCCTGTGACTCCTGTTCACTACATATACTTACTGTCTATTTGTTGTATTAAACTCAATTTCCATAATTATGTAGCAAAGAAGAGAAAACTGATAGAGACAGGAACTCTCTGAGTGCATGCTAGGAAAGCATCCAGATAACGTAATAAAACCGAGAGGAAATCTGCAATTAAGAACTAAAACTGTTTCTCTAATTTGACAGCTTGGTATCTCTTCTCTCTTGAACTCTGAAATTACAAGATGCTGCTTTTGCATCCCCCCAGAGCTCCCACTGCTGTTCTCACGCAACAGTGTAATCCAATAGCCTCGAAATCTGGCCCATGCCCACAGCTGTACACTGTATGTAGACACCAAGCAGTATGTTCCCAAGGTATTAAAATATAGCAGAGGCTTTCTAAAGGCCCCCATCCTCACACAGTATTTTGCACATACCTAAAGACAGACAAAGTATACTGAAATCCTCACGTGAAAGTATTCAAATGCAAAGAATAACAATTATAAACAAAGTTAATGAATGGGTCCATTTCAAGAGATAAATGCATCACATATTCTATATTTATATATTAATGTATTATAATTAATTCCCTCTAGCACTAATGCTGGCTTGGCCTGGAACCAAAGCAGCTGTCTTGGGGGATTCTCTGCATGGCACTCCCTCTTAAATACACTAGAAGCAGACACTTATCCACTTTTAGGCTTTTTAGAATGTTTGCATGGGCAAAAATAGAGAAAGAGGCAAAGACGGGAGGCGTGGGGAGAAAAGAATGAAAACAAAGAGAGAAATGCAGCCTGGAAGTCAGGAAAAGCGTTTCCCACAGCACAGCTCCGGGGGTGCTTTCTAAGGCTCTCAATAGTGATTCAGAGAGACGACGCTTACTGGAAGAAACCAGGCTAAAGAGATTATCTGAGTTTGCAATTGTATATCGGTTTGGTTATTTTACATGCGGCTTCTGATGTCCATTTCCATTCCAGAGACAGAGCTAAAAAGCTTGGCTTTGTTTGCTGCGGCTCAGAAAAGGGGATGCAGGGAGACAGCTTTTATCAATGCTGTAATGCAAAAAAAAGTCCATAAAAAGTCCAGTGTTACTTTTCTCTGTAACTTGGCCTTTGTCTGCTGGTATATCAAATCTACACATTCCAAAATGGTTAACAATGTACCCCTTAATGGGCGCTGCAATGTATTCCTGTGACCTATGGGGATCTGACACCCTGTGTTAGCAAAAAGTCCTGTTATTTAACCTCCTCAGCTGCACCCTGACCTGAGCCAGAGGCTGGGAGAGTGCAAGGATCCAGCCACAGTGAAAACAAGTACTTCAAAGACAGACAAAATGATCTCTGCAGAAAATACAGAGAAAATACAGCACAGGAGTCATGAATAATGTATTGCTAATTTTGCACCAAATAATGTATGCAGCACTGTATTAATAAACTGCAGAAAGCTTTTGCAGAAGTTAACACCGAAAACGCTGAACTTCTCAAACTTTAAGGAACATTAACAGATTGGCTGGCCTGGTCAAAGAATTATAACCTAAGTTTAAGAAAATAAGTTGCTCAGGTAGAAAGGCTCTCATTAAATTGGACCTGAGAACTGCCTCCCACAAGCAGATTTCTGTGTCAGAGAAGCATCCTCTCATGCCATCTAAAGACTAAGGTACATCTGCATGAAGCAGACAAAGGGACTTTCCTAACTTCAACACCTTGTCTTGAGACAGATCAGAACTAAGCTTAGTCTGATGCTGCGATTCTGTAAGTGACTCAGCCTGCCTGACTGTACATCCTGTGGTTCAACTAGTTTCTTTGGAGGTGAATAGTTCACCATTTCTAAAGCTTCTCACCTGTGATCGTTTCCAACTCTCTCTGACCTAGTTCCCCTTAAAAGCCTCAATTTATAAAGTAAAAAATTTACTTCCTTATAAAGCATCCAAAACCTTACTAGAAGGGTCTACAAGCTCTTACTGGCATTACTGTAGACCCCTGGCTTTTGTATTGGCCTTCCCTGCTCTGCAGGTCTGCCCATCCCTGTGCGCAGGAGGCCTGGCCTACAGCTGAAAGTACTGCTTATTACAAAGTGTTACTTTTCATATCATTCAGGTATGTATGTAAAAGGCTGTAAAAGTATTTTCAAATATGTAAAACAGCAGTGCTGGGACAAGGGATTTCATGGACTGTCCTGTCACATTGCTTTATATGAATGGATTCAATTAGCTCAAGCTGGCTCCGTCACCGAGATGTTTGTCTGCAAGCTGCATCCATACGTGTAACAGAGCACAGGAAGATACAGAGAGATTAAGGTCACGCTGAATAAACAGGAATAAACATGAAGTCCACAAACCTCTCTTTGTAGACAGCTATTTACAACACTGCAAATTGAAGCAGCCATATAAGAACCACCTGATACTTGGAAAGCTGGGCACAGCCCCAAGTGCAACACAGAGAGTGCCCAAATGAGGTGAAGTGATGATTTCATCTTGGCTGTTGGTGAAGATCAGGTGTCCCTGCATGCCTAGCTAGTGTCTAAAGCTGGCTTGAGACTGCTAGCCATGCCATCCTCGCAACTTCTCTTAAGGTCTGCAGAATGATGGTTTTGTTTCTATTTCGGCACATTCCCCAGACCTGGCTTTGAATGGTGCTGAAGGAGAGATGTGCTGACATCTGGGGCTCTCCCTTAGAGCACTGAATCCTGCCAGGTCTTTGGAGTACCTTGTTCAGCATTTGGAAGAGACTGTGGCATTGATGAGAACTCCTTGGTTACAACAGGATCATGGACAGCAACATGGTGGCAATGAAAGACATGGAAAAATACCTACCAGCTTTTCCTCTCAGAGCATTTACCATTCACTGGACAGCAGAACTGCAATGTAGCGCTGCTGTCTCCCTAAGACTGCAGCAGATACCAGGTAAGTATACAGCAACAGCAGTAGGGAAGCCATTTTTCTGTCAGACACCAAAGTTTCTGCATGAGACAGGTTTGTTATGAATGCCAGTTTCAGGCAAAGCTTTCCAAATCTTGCTCCACTAAAATACCGATCCTACAGGACACAACCCTTTAAGAAACCAGGGTCCATCGGTTCTGCGGCTCACACAGTGACATGTGTGCCAAAGCACACAGTATGGGACAAGACTTCTTACTCACACAACATCCTCTAATGCTACCACTGACAGCTTCTGCTGAAAACGGCAACGTTTCATTGCAGCTTCTTCACCACACAGGAAAAAACATTCCACTGAAGTCACTGTTCCTGGAATCTGAACATCCTTTGCCTAGTGTGCACTGTAGCTTAAGCAGAGTGGCAGCACGGTCTGTCAAACTGAACTAACACAGTTCAATTCCTTTTGGATCTTCTACTATGGCTGCAACTAAATATACATATCAGCCAGTGACATGCAAAGCACTAATCAGAGCCTTCCCTTTTTCATTTTAGGAGACCTTACAGTATTTTCTCTGGGGCTTTTTTTTTCTGTTGGGAAACTTTGAATCTGAAATCTTACCTCTGCTAAGGGTAATAAATCTCCCCTTGTCTTCCTGTTCTGTTCCTTATTTCTCCTTTTCTCTCTGTGCTCATGCGTGTTCAGAGAGCAGTGTGTTATTATTTATGACACTGCCAACTCTCTTGCCTGTTCAGACATTTTTATGTCTCGTGGCCAAATTCCAAAGCACAACGTTAAGGGGCTCGATGGCTGTGGCAGAAAACTTTGCAGATACCACATATGTGTCAGCCTAATATTTTACTCATTCTCTGCCTCAGGTACAACGCTTTGCCCTGCGGGGTTTGCCAGGTTACAGCATACTGATACACATTTCAACAGCTCTTTGCCTCGGGAAGGCTTCATCAAAATTTACAGCAGAGCAGTCAGTGCATTCTGCACAAGGGCATGAGCAGGCATGAATCTTGGACCTTGATCTGCATCACCTTCCCCAGCTTGTAGTTGGCTTTTTTTTGCATGGAAACAGTTAATACACCTGACCAAGCCATCTGCACTCCTTATTAAAGTGTATTTCCTAACCTGCTTGCAGCCAGTGTGACAGGGACGAGTTGGTCCTCAAGTGTGTGAATTCCTTTGGGTCTCCTTGTGCTTGAAGAGGTGGCAGAGGGGAGATTGGGAAGAAGGTGTATTGAAAGCTGGGGCTCCTGGCGTGTCAAAGGAATGGGTTTCAAGGACTTGTTTAGGTGATTCTGCACGTGTCTCCAGCACTTAGTAAGACATTAAAATAGAAGTAGACTAAGATTAAAACCCTGCCAGCTCAAACAGAAAACCAAAACACAGCCTGAGTGGGATGCCCTGGAGCTGCAGGGAAGGCCCTGCCATGACCCTTTCAGTGCCATCTGGCCATTTCTAAGCACTGGCGCCAGAAAGTTTTCAACAAGCGCATTTTACAAGGCAACAGAAACTGCAGAAAGCCTTGAGGCACAGATGCATACCCCAGCTACTGCCCCTTCAAAGAACTGAAGGCATGGCTCAAATTATGCCAACCATCTTTTAAATGATGGGTGCTGTTCCCCAGGAGTAACCCTGATACCTCCCGTGCATTTTTACCCCGCCATCTGCCCAGCCTGCCGCACTGGATAATTATGCTCCCTCCTCAAAGGTTGGCCTTGATTGTGCAGAGGTGAGGCATGAAAAGGAGGATTAAGTCTCCTGATTCGAAAGCTTTGTAGGAAGGACTGATCCAAGGTCAGGCACACACATCTCTTTCCCACAATGCCCCATGGAAAAGACTGAACTGCAGATGAAGAGAGATGGTCAACAGGACTATTGCCTGTTTTATTTTTCCAATCATTTAAAAATAAAACCTGCACCAAAATTAAAATGAAATAAGCAAGCGGGATAAAAATGTCTCTGGAGCACCGGGAATCATTTGAACACAGGCTTCAGTATCTAAACTCAGAGTAGCCTGAAGGAGAAGCCCAAGTATAAAACACGCCCCAAAGAGAGAAGACAAGCATGCTAAAACAGGCTGCATTTGGAGAAGACCTTTCCAGAAACTAGTTCCTGGGGCTGCATTTAAACCAAGTATGATGACAAAAAACTCACAAAGGCATTTTCTGCCTCGGGATGCAAACACACCTGTCTACAAGATCCCGTGACTATCAAAGCCCAAACCTGTCACTCTTTCTACTGTCAAGTCCTATGCAAACTCACATTTCTTAAGAGTGTTTAAGAGACAAGCTCCTAAGTGAGAACCTAACATACCTCTAACTTCACATTTAAATTCATATACACTTCAATACAAAACAAACAAAATCAAAAGGACACTGGCTGAATATTACAGAACAAAGAGGTTCCAGTTTTACCTGTCTTCTATTTTTAACACCCCTCCAGTTAAAAAAACCACTATAAGAATATCATAATGACCACTGTTGGCTCCTTGTGCCCTTCCATGCCAGCCTCCATCTGCAACTGCAGATCTCACAGCTACATGAGAAACCCTGCAGGAGCGAAAATCCTGGCTGTCTTTCCACTGTGTTTGTCCAGCAAAGTAAGAGTCTTGTTCTGCTTACCTGCACAGCACTGTAATTGGATTGTGAAGCAGGACTAAAGCCAAAGTCAATGTAATGCAGCTCACAGAGGCATGCATCTCAGTGTCTTCCTGACCCAGAACCTCCCACAATACAAAATGAAGACAGCCAAAATAAACATAATGTAATGTGTTCTCTGCATTTATGACATTACAAACCCACAATGAATGCTCCAGACTGAACAATTATTCCTCAAGGGGAAGGAGGATTGGAAAGCAAGGACTAGCAAAGGCCAAAAAAGAAGGAAGTCTCGAAAGCAGCACTCTGTGCCGGGCAACTGCTTGGCATGAAGGCAGCATTTAGCATAGCTTGAGTGCAACCACCACTCCGACTCTTAACATGACAGAGAAAGACCTTGTGGTCTTCAACGAGAAAACAAGCACCTCCAGCCTTTGAGGGACAGGGAAAGGACTGTTCCAGTGCTTCAAAGAACATCAGAAACAGAAACAGGCCACTGATCAGTGCTGCTCTCTGCAATGCTTGCAGTCCTTATGAGAAACTGCAGGAAAAGAGAAAGTAATTTTTAGAGCAGGAAGACTTAAATGCAGTGCTGCAAACCTATACTCTCTCCCCTCCAGGAAAAAGCCTGCTGTTCTTAGTCTCATCTCAGATATGCCCTTTCCATGTGCTGCCTCTGAGACAAGACGCTTCTGCCACTATCGTCTTGATGCAGAGAAACTATCTCTGCCAACAAATTGACAGAGAATTTCAGTCTTAATAATCATCCTGCCCTGCACTTCAGCCTGATCCACATCCCAGAAGGAAGATTAATCCACTAAGCCTCTCAGCTCCTAGAAACGATACTTACAGGCAAACAACTATCCCCACTCATTCTATTCCTCAGATGATAATCAGAAAAATGTCTGTATTTGGCTCACTGTGACAAGCTGATTTTAAACCTCCTAAAGAGCACAAGCTCGTTGGCTCTAGGGATAAACCTGCTCACCCCTCTGCTTTAGCCTAGTAGCCCTGGTAAGAACAAGGCAGGTCATCTTCGGAAGGGTTAATGCAAGCTTGTTCCATAGGCAAATCCTGAGCTCAGCGTCAGGCCTCCACAGGCACCATGCAGTCAGAATAAAGGTAGAGGAAGGCCCTGGTTAGACAAAGGCCCCATAATTCTTGAGCTCTTTTCTTCTCCCAGACAAGTACAATCACAGGTGCTGTTCAACTTGACTTCAGTGTGCTCACCGCTATTAATGCATCCTTTTGATTTGCAAACGCCAAGTACATATGGAGACATTATGGACATCTTGGCACCTTGGTGAACCGGAATCCATTTACAATTAAGCTGGAAGCTTGATAGGAAGCTTGTTAGGAAGCCATCTAAAGCTTTCCCTATAAAGAAATCAATACCTTTGGAGCTTCATCATGCCACACCTTAGTTCAGAATAGGTATTTTGTAGGCTCTTGGCAAGAAGAAAAGCATTGAATAAAGAAATAAAACATCATGGTCACGGCATTAAAGAAAAGAATTGGGTACATTTTCCTGTCCTCCCCCCAGGTTTTCTTTTTTGAGGCAGTTCTTTGAAACTTCTGCTTTATCCTGCAAACTTTGTTTTTCTTGTTCAGACTGTAAACCATTTGAGTGATGAACCTTAATTTTCAATGCATTTACAATACACTCTAGAAAGACATCATGGGAGATGGAGCTAGAAAATGATACATTTTTTTTTCATATGCAGATAATATACACGATTTTTGGCTGAAGAAAATTGCCTTTCAGTATTTTTTTCTTCCCCAGAACCTATAGGAGCTGGAGGAAGACAGGACAGGCAATAAAACATATGCAACATAAACAGCTTGTGATAGTCTATGGCTGCTTCACATGAAAAAGAGGTTAATTAGAGCAGTGATATAAATAAGGCAGAACTGGAAACTACAAGTAGTCCTGCAGGGAGAAGAAACAACTTGCCCAGCCCTGCTAAGCCCTCACCATGCACCAAGGTAAGCAGAGAGGGTGCATGGTGTAGAACAGATGGCCAAGGAGTTATGTGCTCTTAAGTGTGGGTAAATCTTCTCTAGCTTTGGTTTCAAATGTGCAGCAGGACAAGTCAAAGTAAGCACCTACATCTAATACTGGATTTAGATTCTATGGGCCATTTTATTGTAGATTCAGGAATACTCTAGATTTTGGCCCATTACTGAAGGTCATCACTGCACTGGCCACTGTTTCTAGGCGATTCAGCAAGCATGACATCTACATAGAACCACAGCTTTGGAGGAAGCTATATCCTCCATTTGACACGTGTTAAGAGAAGCCCTAGGAAAAAACTATAGGCACCCCATTGTATCAAAATGAAAATGAAAGCACATGCATATGGCAGCTACAGGAGTGGCAGAAGAATACATATGCTTAATTATTTGACAGCTAAGCAAGCTGGAAAAACTGCACAGGCATAGCAGGCCTTCATCTAAAAGTCTGTGAAAAGAAACACTTTTCTTTCAGCAGCTCCACGTTTTGTCCTCACTCTTTTGGCAAAGTGCTTAAAATGTTTAGGGATCATATATTGTCTGACGGCCTCGGAGCATACAAGCCAAGCAGGTCATTCAAGAAAACGGCGAACTCTCATTTTGCTCTAATTAATTCATTTCTTTGTAAATCACTCTGAAGAGTCTCGATTACTTCAACACCATCGTAATCATGCTCTCAGGCAGCTTTTGCAAACTCACACCTACATTTTGTAGTCTTCACAATGATCCATTCTGCAGTGAGTTGGTTCATTTCTAACGCATTCTCCTACTCAAATCAAAAGGCTGTGCTGTATCTAATCCTTCTACCCTTCAAACAAGAAAAATCAACTCAGCAAGCACAGTAAAACTAATGGTAAAAACCCATAAGCCTAGAACAACTGAATTAAACAGAAGATTTTATAACAAACTCTCAGCCCTCCAGCATTGAAATTCAACTACACAGGAGGGCTCCTTTTTTCTCCTTGCTTTTCTGAAGGCTTTCTTGATAAAGTTCTGTGACAGGACTAACTCTGTGTAACCAAAGTGTGCTAATTGAAATGCAACCCGTCATTTCCTTCTAGGTGATTTGTTCTTAATATCTGTTCTGCATCAGGGTTTTGATACTTAGATGCACCCACTGTGCCATTGGGAGGGAGGAAAAAAACCCTATTAGCTGTAGCGGAGATGATGAAAAGCTGAGAATTCAAAGGGGAAAGGAGACAGAAGGCTTTCTCTCTTCAGTCAAGGCCGTTCCATATTCCCCATGACTCTCCAAAGCTGGGCCAGCACAGACAAGTTGGCACTTGGTGCCCTGAAGGAATAGGCTGGCAGTTTGGCTTGAGGCTTTGAAAGAGCCTGGGTTTGGATCCCATCCTTGCTCTCCAGCTGACACCTGACTTTGGACAGAGCTCAACAGGAAGCAAGGCATCTGGAAAAAAGCCTGCAATTCCTTATCTAGGGAACAATGAGAAGCTAATACAGCAGCCTAAATGAGACATGACTCAATTAATGAGAGCTGATGGGGCTAATGACTAAACAGATGGTATTCCTAAAAAAAGATGAGGGAGGGGAAATATAGCTGTGATAATCGACCTGCTGTAGCGTACATGGCAACTCTAACGCTGTCTCTTGCAGAGCATCGAAACCACTTAGGGAAAAAGAGTGCTGTTTGCCTCAAATGCAATGCAGATCAAATTGCAAAAGGAAGCAATATCTGGACTAAGGTACCTCCTTCTGGCAGGCAGAATATGATTTTATTAAAAAGCCTCCTACTACAGTCAACAACAGGCTGGTAGGAATTTTCTTACAACCCTGATTTCTCTCTCTGCATACATCCATTCTTTATTTTGGACAGACTACAGTAGAAACACTTTGACAAAAGCTTTCGAAGGCAGAAGAGCTGAAAGTCGAGACATGGCTCACACTGAAGGTGCTTCCAATTGCAGACTACCATACAGCACTGCATCTTTGTGCAATGGTAACTCAAGGATAGAAAGATTATCCTCTCCTGAGACACTCTCGTACATTCCTGGAGCAGCCCTGTGAAGGTTTGACTGGACTTGATCCCACTTACTGTTGTAACTCTGCTGAGATTACAGGTCAAATGTTATGGGCCACTGGACTGTCAAGGCGAGTCAACATTAGGGCAAAGAGTGGCCTGTCTCCTTTTTGATGATATGTCACCTACAATTATATTTGTGACATTTTATCATAGGCCTGAGAAACTGTAATGAGCACAAACCTATGAATCTGACCAAAATACAATGCTTCCAGCCCCAACTAGCTGCCTCCTTTTAAGCGTTGCCCATATGTTCAGTCATCAGCTATTCTTCGATTAAGCTGCTGTGATCAATACAGTGTTGCTAAAGCTTCCTGTGGATTAAATATGCCACTGTAGCATGTCTGTTCTGATAACAGGTTTTGCAACAATGGCCCCTCTATGGTGTTTGCCAGCAGGAGGGAGGAGGGAAGGTTCATCCTGCTCAGCGATGCATTATGACTGACAGGAGTGTCTGCTCTGGGGTGAACTTTTGATTTCCTCCCCTCCATACTGAGATAGCACACAGCTGTCTCCCCCCTCAACAATCAGCCTAATGCAGCACGCATTAGAGGCACTCATCTTCAGATTTTTGACATTTAGAAACAGGCTAGAGGGGAAAAAAAAAAGAAAAAGAAATTAAGAAAATGAAATATTCTATTCCTGAGCCTGTAAAAATACTTTCCTAAAAAGAGTAGTGCCCAACATATCCCTTTCCTACTTTATGGGCATCTTTGAATTTGACACTGCATCACTTTCCGCACAGGTCTTGGTGCTGCCATTGGAGGGCATATTGTTGTGACACCCCCAAAAAGCCCATTTATGGAAGACTCAAAACCACCATTAACGCTTCCCATTACATCAGGGACTTCTTCCAGAAGAGGAAAGTCAGCAACAGTTAACCATTGCGTTGTAGCCAACAAGTGCAGGGTATTTCTGTCTCTGTCTCTGACAGGGGGACAGGGATGTTTGTGAGATTTACAGTTGAGCCATATAATAACATTTTTTCAAGGAATATTTAAACAGCTGCCATCCATCCCAATTTCTAAATGCAATCATCTTGATAGGCCTTGTGACTAAAGACAGCCGGTGACAGGAAATTATCTGGAACACAAATGAAATCACCGATTGCCACAAACACACTGGACACAGTAATGACTAATTTTATGGTTAAGATGAGGAAAAAAGAGTTGCTCCTCAGGGATGATTCTGGAATGATCTGCTGGGTAGATGACAGGCCAAAGAGATGGGGGAGATTCTGCCCTCCTAGCTCTCCTCAGCTCTGACCTAACAGGGAGATTAGCATGCAGATTCTGACCATGTCTGTATTGTCTAGCGTGGACTTTCAGGCTTCTCTTTTAGCTGGAGGAAGAAAGCAATAGCAGCACAAGTTATGTCTAGTTGAGTTCTTTCTGACAAAAGGCCATTAAAATATGCACATTAAATTCAGAAAGATTCAGGGACTGATGCAGATACAATTTAGGAATGAATCAAACCAATAAAATGAAACAAAATTCTCTGCTTCTGTTTTGGTACCTGCTTTTGAATGAGTGCCCAAAGCCAGCTGAGGGTGACTTGGTTGAACCTTCCTGCTGACTCCGGCAGGAAGAGGCATGGCCCACCTGCCTCCCAGTGAAAGAACATGTCCACAGAAATTAAGAACAACTGTTCATGGGGGAAAAAAGAGGAAAAGGAAGCTCTCACATGATAGTCTGAAATGACAGACAATAAAGCAGGATTCGTTATTGGTTCGGCTTTAGCTAGACAACTGGATCAAAACTATTTTTTTTCCCTTAAACAAATAGAACATTTTGCTTCTTTGTCCCTGTTCAGATGACAGTAAAAGGTTCCTCCATCTCCACTTCCACAAAGCACATGGTAGCATGGAGTATGCCAAGACTAGTTCAGATTAGCTGCAACAGTTCAAAGCAAGAAAGCATGCCTGTAAGGTGGGTGAACCAATCTCCTAAATTAAAGTGCAGGATCCTTCTTCAATAAACAGAGCTGCTTCTTGTACTGCAGTGGAAAGAGCTATTTATGAATACAGAAAATCCTAAGCAAAAGCCATAGATGAGGGATTCTTAGGCAGAAGCACAAGAGAATTAAACTGAACATACTGGCACAGCACCAACAAATCTTGCAAGAGAAAGGCTGACAGTCCTGCACAATAAATCTGCTCCCTCTTCGTTACAAGGCTGCCTGCAAGAACACTCTCCACTAAAAGCATTGCTATAGCAAACTCCTATTTATAGCAATCCTCATGGCAATTCCCTCCTTCTCCCCCTTTATACCCCTTGTCAACAATCACGAAGATTCTCTCTTGGATGGTATTAAAACAAGCGTGAAGCTTGTGTTCCCTAATTTTAAGAAATGGTATGCATTAGATGGAAAGACCAGAGAAAAGGTACTAAAATAGTGACACTGAGGTTTTACTAGAGTGAAGTCAGGTCATATACGTATCATTTTTCTTGATTTTGCCCCTTTTTCCTTTTAAATGCAATCCTTCCTGGAGCAGAACCAGCCACAAGGCTGCTCATCACACTCTAGGGAGAATCCACGCAAGTACACGTCATTTTGTGTGCATGCTTTCAAGTTAGTTTTAAAACAGAGGTTTTTGAAGTCCCTGATTGACAGCTACAAAATCTGTGCTCCTTTATCATGCAGGAACAGGTAGAGCAAAGACAACAGCAGCACTGTATCATCTCCCCAACTTTACTTGAGCTGATGAAAGCCTGGACACTTTTCCCAGCTATATTACATATATGTGCATATATGTATACACACATGTGTATATATATATATATATATACACACACACACATACTAACTACTCCTACAACTCTTTTTTCTCTTAAATCTTTTGATCATTACAGCCATAACATTATCACTGTTAAGATTGATGCTGCAACATTAGAGATCGCATCTCATCAAGGGAAGGTGGTTTGTGTTCTTTATTTGTTCACTCCTTGATCTCTGCAAGAGAGCGGCAGTGGTGAGAGCGGCGGGTGGCAGGGGAGTTAAATGCAATTCCCACATTTGTTACAGAATGGAGCACTTCTTGATCACTGTCTTTTTAATGAGCAACGAATCATCCAGGAATGAGGCTGTACGTGTGCAGTGAGGTTCTCTGCGTCTCCTCTCTTTATCCTCCTATTTTTAAAACCAAAGATTCTTTCTTGCAGTCATACTCTCCATAGGTAGTTTGAATTTCTGGGCCAGGCCTGCCTGTGTTTGAAGGTTACACAGAGAAAACCAGGGCAGGGACACCACTCTTGAGGTTCTGACCCTTAGGTGTGGCTTTTTCAATCGCTGGGAGAGAAAACAGTGGAAACAGAACACACTTCACTGCTGTTCCCAGGAATTTACACTTCTGAACCAAGATTCTGCTGACAGACACAGGTTGCTAAGCTTTCACTGTGCTGGGTACAGCTCCAGTTTTAGTACTCCAACAAAAGCAGCTGTGTCTTTCAGACATTCACTGTTTCCCCCCAATCACCCTACCCTGTATGAGTGCTGTCCCTGTTACCCCTGCTTCCAAGGCACATCCAGAGACCATAAAGCCATCACAAACAGCATCACAAGCTCAGGGCAACACAAAACCAACCTGCGCAGTGTAGAAGAAGGATTCCAGTTAGCCAAAGGGCAACCCAAGAACCAGAAGCCCCTGTGAGAAGGGTTACTGAGGGATTTTAAAGGTATCTAAAGCATCAACACATTGAGACAGATCAGGGAATAGCTGCGCTATCTCTATATATCCCTACTGATTCCATTTTCACTATAGTATTTCAATTGAATTAGGATTTTTATCATTTTCCAGCTGCAATGCAAATGCAAACAATACCCTTTAAAACCATTTAAAACAAGTGACGTTTTGACTTCTGTCACAGACTGATACAGGCAGGTATCTGCTTTTATCTTAAAGCTACATTTCCAGTCTGATACTTCCATTAGGCAACTCGAAACTGTGAACTATTTCAGTTTCACTGTAAACAGCAGAAATAAGGTGGTGACACCTCCTCCCTGACTCCAGCTGCAGAGTCAGTTTATTCTTAGATAGAGATTACAAAGCCCTAACCAGGTGAGTTATTAAAAGGAAATGGGCCAAATGCCAAGTGGACCAGCTTTTGACATCTTTTCTCACCCATCTTTAATGCCGCTTTACCTGGGATTCATGTATTTTCCAAAAACATTCATAGAATCACAGAATAGTTAGGGTCAGAAAGGACCTCAAGATCATCCAGTTCCAACCCCCCTGCCAAGGGCAGGGACACTTCACACTAAACCATTCCACCCAAGGCCTCTCCAGCCTGACCTTGAACACCACCAAGGATGGAGCATTCACAGCTTCCCTGGGCAACACATTCCAGTGCCTCACCACCCTCACAGTAAAGAA
>JAVHNF010072018.1:25953-36789 GCA_034783455.1 Micropsitta finschii
CTTCAGTCCTAAGACCTCTTTGTATTCAGGACACGTGTGAGCAAAAGGATATATTCCTGAAAATAAAGCCATTTATAATATTTCTTCAACACCTAACAAGATTGACAAGAAGTGCAGATATTCATAACTGCTTTGAAAGAAATGGGGAATTTTATTTTGTGCCGTTACCTGTGTGGAAGAGGGAACCTGTGTGATTGTCTGTACGCTCACTGTCAGAAAATGCAATAACAGCAATCTATTTTCTGTTCCCTGTTTCTGAGCTGCCTGAAAAGCAAGTAACCCCCAGTAACAAATTACAAGCCAGGCCACAGCTGCCTTAAGCATACATGAAATCAGGCTGCTCTTTGTAACTCATAAGTATTTCATATTGCACATGTGATATGCTGTAAGAAGGGAAGCCATCTGAAAGTGCAGTTTCTAAAACGTGGCAGTGTGACGGGTTCTCTGAATATGGTTTAGGGGTTCAAATAGTGGGTTCCCTCATCTCTCCCTGCTGAGCTCAGCCATAAAATACCAAATGCTCTCTGTGGTATAAATGAGCTTGTTTCACAGAAATTCATAGGCTGATGTTGATTCACATCAGAGATGATTTGGCTCACACTATCTGTAAACAAAGCAAGG
Organism: Micropsitta finschii; assembly: GCA_034783455.1. Lineage (NCBI taxonomy): Eukaryota > Metazoa > Chordata > Aves > Psittaciformes > Psittacidae > Micropsitta > Micropsitta finschii. The sequence continues at coordinate 26,575 of JAVHNF010072018.1, forward strand.
AGGATTGCCTACCAGTACACATGATCAGTCAATATAAATACAAGACTGTAGACCTTGAATGGGGCCAAGAGCTACACAGAGTAAGACCCTCAAGCACCTAAGTCACTAAGTTCACTTAGACACTTGTGAAAATTTCATCTACTGAGCCATACACTCCTGCATTGTACCCAAGAACATGCACTACTGAGTGAAGCAGCTGGGAAGTACATTAAGAGGCAGGGTTTAATAGGTTTAGCAAGGATTAATAGACATGCTGACATTGAGAGGCTGGGGTTCGTGAACAGCACTGTGCCACACTACACTCAACATCATAAGGACTTTCACAAAAGTGGATGAGTAAACAAGCTCAGCTAAACTAAGGCCATGGATACACCATAGACTTCTTCTGTCACAGACCTCTCTGTGAAGGGTGGGAAGAGGTGGGTCTTTGCGGGACAGTGCTGTGCCAGGAGAGGCCCCTCTGTGCAGACATGTTGATGCTGGCAGCACATGCTTTTGGTTGGAAAGCTTATTTCATGTGTGCGCACTCCAGGGATAAGCGTTATTAAACAGTACATAGAACAGCTTTTCCAGTACAGCTGATTCCATAGCAAGAGCACTTTGTCAGTATGGTGGATTTTTCCCTGAAAAAGCACTTCCAGAGTAGCCTTCCTAGCAACTCTTAGGTTAACCTTAGTATTGACTCAGCTTTCACCCAGGACTCTGAACTTGAATTTGGAAAGTTAGAAAAAGCTCCTTTAAAATAAACCACCTCAACCAATTCTGCCTTCAAGTAGAGCTCTGTATCTTTGCGCTGTTACATTGATGGCTGATCCTTCAGCAGCTGCATGATGTAATTAGTACTCAGTGTTCACACGCAGAATGAGAAACTAAAAACCGAACACTCTTAGTATCTGTATCATGGAAGTATCAAAGGCAAATAAATGAGGCGTAGGATTTAGTTATGGCACAGGAAGGACTGCTGTCAAGACATCAAGTCTACTTTCCAGATGAGAAAGTCTGCGCAAGCACTGATCCAGACCTGCTTGCCCGAGCCTAATTACAATCATACTTCCATTTTCCCACCCTGGCAGCAAGCACTTCTGGGTGGTTTTAGGCCAGAGAATGGATTAAAGCTGACACTAAAATGTAATATTTTGCTGTCTAACACCCCAATTTCCTCATAAATAAAATTACAGGAACTTGAAATAATGTATGTCAGATGCTAAGCCTTTGAAATGGGAGGCACTCTTCAGTCCAGCCTCATGATGGAGAAAGAAGGAACTGCTTCTAAAAAGAGGCTCTCTCTGAACTACTCTCAGCACTGTCTCGGTCTCATTCTCTCTCCTGGATTGAAGAGAAAAATGCAATTGGCCATCAATTTGGAAGAGTTTCCACTGAACATGTAGAAACTTAAAATCATTGCTAGTTCATTACATGTGCTCACACATGTAAAGGTTCAATAGGTCTTTTGGGCTTCAGACCATCAAGAGATGGTACAGACAGGTACAGACCTGTCGCTTGTTAAATAACTGCTAACTAATGGGCTTCAGTGCTATGTGACTGTCTAAATGAACTAACAGCTCTTCACAATTCACAATAAAATCAGTTAAATTAAGATAGATCAAAATGTCTTACACAGTATCCCAAATAAGTGACACTTGAAAAGCACATGTCTACTAAAAATGTGTGATCAGGAAGTTTTTGCGTGGGCCCACTTCATAGCTATAGCCGCTAAGAAGGTGCCTTATAAGATGGCATGCAACATTTCAAAGGGGCAATGAATCGAGCAAGACTTTATAAACCTCTGGTAGCTCCTTAATCTTGTTGTTACAGACTGTTTTAAGTACTCAGAGCTCTAGCCAAATCATTTACAATCCAAACCACATGCACGTTTCCCTGTATTTTTCTTCTCATTTTCACAAAGCGTTAGTAACAAGAAGCATTTATTCAGAACTAGCCAGCACAGGTCTGAAAAGACCATACCGTATCTGCCACACATCACTGCTCTTTCATTCAGTGATCACTTCCCCTACCTGCATTCACCTAAGGATCCAGTGCTGGGGCAGGAGAGAGATGCACAGAACAGGGTAAAGCGGACTATAGTGTTTATATAGAAATAAGCATCTTTGTAACTAGAAGAAAGGTAAGTATTTTGCCTGGGGTCCTGGCAGAATACACGTAATATCCTTAATTATGTCAACGACTCCAACTTCTAGAAGAGAAGGTGCTGGAGTTTGAGTGTGCATAATTACCATCCGTTCCGCCATGCTGCCTACCCTGACTGACAGCTGCCAGAAGAATGCTGGGACAGGGTGAAGGGGAAGCGGACTTGTTGCCTCCCCCTCTATATCAGAGACCCCTGCCACGCAGAGAGGGATGCATTCTGTACATCCCAGACACTCTTCATGGTGAATTTACCACCTGACAATCAAAAAGGATGGGACTAAACAATAGATGAAGCATAGTAAAAGAGAGATGGGGTAGAAGAGGAAGGAGGGGGAATGTACTTGGGATTCCACTACTTAAAAACCAGCTCTATTAGATATCAGATTTTTAGCCATTCTAATGTAGTTTCAAAAAGCAGTGGAGCAGCATATTTGAGGATAAAGAAACAGAAAAGCAAAAGGACAGCTGCAGCAAGCACTGTGATAACTTAAAAACACTCTTACAAGAAAAAGGTTATATGGTTTAACTAGTAAAGGTACAAGACTAGACTAGTTCCTGTCCCTGAATCAGGCCTCATCTAAAGGTAAACTGAGTTCTCAAACCAGGCTGCAAGGTTACCGGAAATTCAGTAGTTTTTCTCATATATGGTGTCCCCTGGGCTCTTGCAGGATGTTCCATATTTCACACCACTTGTAATTTGGAGAGAACAGGTGATGTAATGAGAAAAGCTGTCTCAGAAACCAGCTGCAAAAGTGACACTGGCCAAAGAGCGCTAGAGACTATGCTCAACTTCTGCCCAGGCAAAGGTGGGTAAAAACTCAGCAGTGCTCTCCTAAACATTTTTAACCTTTAGAAAAGACCAAAGGACATGTCTGCCTCCACCGTTTCATGTAGTCAAGTTTCAAGACCACCAGCTACTGTTCCTGTTTGGCACAGCCACAAAATGCCACATCAGCAGCATCATGCAGAGACACGCTGGCAGAAAGAACAGGCGCTCTTCCAAACTCTCACACAGTTTTTCCTGGTATCATCACCCCAGGCAGATGCCTCTACATAAAACGAACAGGTCTGTGGTTGCCAGTTTTCAACTCCTACTGTCCTCCAGGACCCAGGCATGTCTGTCACTTTAAGCAAATAACTGCATGTTCCAGCAGTCTCCTTTACCATAAAAAAAAGGCAGCTATCTGCCTGCTGAACACAAAATAAAGATGTACGATTCAAGTCCTATCAGCCAACCAGAAGTATAACAGCAGGCTCTAATGGTTTATTACCTTCCTGAAAGCTGGAGTCGGAAGATCTCATATTCCCAAACCCTTTACTGACCTGCCGCATGCAAAGCACATTCACTCAGACTCTCATTTCTCTTTATTTCTCCTCCTGCCCCTCATCTATTTTCCCATTGCTTTGCACTGGGCATTGGTTCTACAGAGAATCGATTAGGACACCAAACTGCCAGGACCCCCTCTTGTCTGGACTATGGTTTTTCCTGTTAGTCTTAATCTAACACTAGGAATACCACACAGAAAGTGTAGAATTATGGAGCAAATCCAGTCTCTTTCTCAAAGTACTAATGCAAGCCAGTACCAGCTGAAGAATGGAAAAAAGACCTCCAAGTAACGGATCAAAGGACATTGAGGTATATTCTTTGGCACAACTTGCACCTCAGAAGTCGTGAGAGGGGTGAATTCATTATAGCTCATTTGATTTGATTTCTAGTGTTTAACATGCAACAGCTCTTCAGTCTGAACTCCTCACTTTTTACCTATGATACCCGAGATTGCTAAGCAGTCTATTGTCTTGTACTGGAGAAGGCCAAAACAATTTAGTTTCCAAGATCAGCAGGTGCACTGAGCGCACTATAATCAGAGCAGCTAAGCCCCCATAACCACTCAAAGCTGCAGCTCTAAAATGGGGCCTTACACACTGTATATTTTGCTTCCTTACAGACAGTTGCTGCGATATGCTATTACTAATATTATTAGCACTGATACTTTACTCAGTTGTGTAGTTTATAATCAGATCGATACACCATCTTCCCTCCCACCAGAGTCCCATGCTGCTTATCTGTGGCCTCCAATGCACTGCTTGGCTTCAGCTACGAGGCACAGAAAACAGGGGGGGAAAGCTCAAGAAAATGCCTGATGAAAATGTCTTGTTAATTGGTACCATACCTCTAACACTCATGCAGATGAAGAGATACAGTGAAACCCTAATTGTAATTTTCTGTTTTCCTGTCATAAGCACCTATGAGCTTATTTCTCCTGCAGGCTGCAGGCTGGAGCAGGCCCACCAGGGATGGTGGTAACTAATTGTGCTGGTGCAGTGGTAGGAGACAGTCAAGTGAGGCAGATGCCAGAGCAGCATGACGCCTGCTCAGCTCAGGTGACACAGCACATTCACTGCTCCCAGCGAATGCTGGAGTCATCCTGCCATCTGTTCTTACAAAAAGGTGAATGTACTTCTCAAGGAAAGTTCTTGGTTTTAATGCTGGCTGCTGTGACCGGAGATGAGCTGTGATGGATGCAGCTGACAAGGCTGTAAAACTGGCAAAAAGTCCATTTCAAAGACCGTTGCTGAGAGAAGACCACCAACCCAATACCATTAAAAAAATACATAAATATTGAGGAACCAGCAGCAATTCCATATACTTTCCTCCATCCACGTATACATGCTTAAAACTGAGGTTGCCAACGCACTCAGGATGGGCCCAGCAGAAGCACTGTGGGATTTTCAAACCCCAGTTTGTTAATCTTTCAGGTCCCAACAAGCAGCAAATACGGAATTCAGGGGTATACAGCCCAGAAGACCCTTCCTGCACAGGGATGTGCAACGCTGATTGCTCAGGGTGAATGAAAGGCTCGCAGAGATATAGAGGGGGGTGCCTAAGCTGGTTTTGCACTGCAGGGTGGACTCCGCTACACTGGAATCATGCACGGCATCAAAAGGCTGGCTAGTGGCCAGTCGGGTCAAACAACTTCCAACTGACTAAGGCCTAGGATAAAGACTGAGACAAAAGAATAGCATTTTAATGTACAAACAGATAGCAGTCTCTGATCTTGTCACTTGCAGCATGGTACCAGTCACTGCAGTTCACTTGTTTTGATGGAGAACATCTAGGGACGCCCTCCGGCCTGGTGAGAAGGGCTTTTTAGCAATAGATTAAAACAGTTTAGATGGAAACTTTGCGCCACAACATTATTTTGTATTGTCTCACAACACTGGCTCCACTCAAAACATTTTCTTACTGGCTTTTTAGAGCAGGATGCCCAGAGAACACTGAACCTGACAGCAGTTTGAGGACTGGACAGAGGAATTGTGGTCCATGTCAGTTGAAAGCTAAACCTAAGGGTATGGCTGAAGAAGCCCCAAAGTTAAATGCTTGCTCTCAAGTACACTGTATTCCTAAGTGACCTTTGAACCCATTAGCTGAAACCCGTGACTAGAAACGAGAATTTCCTTACTTTACATGGAACAGATTATCAGCTTCTGTCACCTCCTAATGGCAATAAAGACTTTGGAGTGCTGATGCATCATAACTAGTATTTTAAATGCCAAAGTGGATAATGTAATCTGAAATTAAACTCTGGCTTCACAGTCAGCTTTAACAGCTATGGCTAATTCCTGCAGCAACCTTACACTGCAAACAATGGAACATATCATGCACTATTTGCACTCAGGATTTGATTCTGCAACACACTCTTGCTCCTTCTTATTTCTGGAGACATTTTTGGACATCTGATTCAGGGCTAGAAGGGATTTTCTCCTTTTGTCAAGAGGCACGTCACAGTCTTCCTAAAAGTGACTTGAATTAAATACATTTCTGTTGCAGATACTTCAAAAAGTAATTTTATTCAGCCACTGAAACAAAACCCTAACTAAATATTCTATGAGCTGCTTTCGTTATTACCCTCCAGCAGGTAAATGATGAGAGAATCAGATGAGGCTTATACTTGGTTACATATACTTGGTTACTAGGCTTAAATCTGGAGTTCCCTTGAGCTACAGAAGAAACTAACCTTATCAGGAAGCTTGAAGGTTCAGTGAAAGACCTCAAGAAAACTACAGGTCTAATAGGTTCAGGCAAAGGCTTCAATGTGGCCGAATTTCTGCATAAAAAACCTCCCTGCAAAACAGGACCTGCTGTCAGTGCCATCAAATTCCACCTTTCCTAAAGACTTAAAAACTATTAACCCGCCCTGGTGCTTTTACCTGCTAAGCTACTCTTTAGAAAAAAATGAAACTGAATAGGGGAAAGTCAATCAATTAATCTTCATACTGGTCAGATGCACCAGTAAATGATTATGTGGACAGAAGAGATTTCTGCAGCATCCTGGTGTTCTGTATCTCTACTTCTTTAATCTTGAGAAACTTATGACTATCAGTCTTTACAGAACCAGACAGTGAAATTGAAAAAAGGAACTCACCAGGCGATTTTACTCATTTTTTAAATTTTCAGTCTTTATCTGTAGATCCAAACATTGTAAAATTGAGCTAAACTGAGTCATACAGACTCAAGTGCATCACCAGCCACATTTGCTTCCAAGAACTCCAGTGAGATCTGTTCCACTGTGTGTAAAAACACAAATATTTGCCAATCACGTTTATATTTGCTACTCAAATTCCTTTCTACATTAAATGATTTATTTATATTAGGTTAGAAAGATAAAACAACACTCCAAGGCAGGAAAATACTCACAGAGACTATACAGCAGTAGTGGGAAAATGAGAGAAAAACATATCTGGGTCTGGAGCAAGACAAACTGGTCATATTCCCATCAATTTCTCGCTATAAGAACCCAGGAAAATTGCAGCAGTGCAGCTTGGTGCTATTTTGCTGATAATCAGGGCTATAACAGGAAAAGAAAAAGAGGTTTTGCAGGGAAGTGGGAAATAAAATGATTAAAAAGGTGTATGTTGGTAAAATCAGATCTGTGCACAAATTTTGAGAGTGAGTCAGTGCTTGGCATGGCAATTCCCAACCCTCCTGACAGGCTTCCACCCTTACAATAGACCAGGGCAGAATGGCCTTTCATCTTCTGACTCGTTTGGCATCTGCTCAGAAACACATTCTCCAGGGAAAGAATACAAGGGCTAGAGATGCAATACCAGAATAATTTAAGCCTTTGAGAATTGTAAGTAATGGGTGTGATTTTCTATGAGTTAGTATAGTTTATCTCAGCTGATGTCAAGGGACTTATCCTGGTGAAAAAGGGTAAGATGCTGAGTCTACTGTTACATTTTGATGGCTCACATAGATAATTTCTCTCTGGACATTTGAACTCCCAGCACAGCAAGTAAGAAACTTCATATTTTGATTTGCTGTTCCCTTCCTTTTCTTTTTTCTCTGGGAAGAAATGGATCACTTCTTTGCTTGTCTAACTGGACCATCTGCTGGAATTGCAGGAGGATGTGTGTTGGTATTAATAAACTACATTCTCATGTAGCTTGGGAATCAAGCTGAATTGGTTTAGCCTGGTCACAAGACGCTGCTGCCAGCCATTGATATTCAGAAGGAAAAGCCATAAATACTTTTCTGAATCTGGTTCATGAAATAGGTGGTAGGGGTTTTTTTGATTTTTTTTAAAATCAGAATGATTGCCATGGTTTAGCCTGAGAAATCGCAACTTGCAAAAATGCATTCCAGAGGGATGTAGGAGATTTAAGCAATGCCAGATGTGAATGCCTCATTTTAGCCAGCAAACTGCCAGGCACTTCCCAATCTCAGTAATTATTTTCAGGACCACAAAACCCACAGGATGAGGAAAAAATTACATTGCACATTTCTGTGAGACACACAAATGCAAACCAGTGGCTGTGGCCCATTCATTGATGCAAGCCTGAGGAGTTCTCATTTCTTTTCTCTTAAAATCTCCTGTCCCTCCAGATCCAAGACCAGCAGAAGTCTCTCCAAAAATTAATGATAAAAAGAAATAATTTTGGAGTCTAGACAAAAATGGCAAAGAAAGAAAGAGGTAAAACCATACCACCACCTGGTTTTAACTCCGTAAAGTATCTTTAAGAACTGAGAAACAATGTGGTAAAATACGGCAAAACTCCTCACCATCCAGATGATGAGAGTTAACCTAGCTCTTCAGTGAGAATTAATCTGGCTTTCAGGTTGCCCACTTATCAAAGTCAATACCTATAAATGAAGCAACTGTGACATTTGTGTGTATCTTTCCTGATAGGGCAGCGATTTGCCTTCAGCTGGACCTCTGGAGTATAAAAATGTGCTGTGGTTGAACCTCACATGATGTGACCTTCTTGGGAAAGCAACAGGGAAGCCAGCAGGGCAAGGGCAAAGGGAGCCAGTGAAAGACCAGTGTTGCTAATCTGTAGCTTGGCAGCATTTCTCCACTTGGACCTTCTCTATATTCAAAGCTTTCTACAATGAGGTTTGTGGAAACAAAGCAGCCTTGCTTTGGGAAGGCAAGAGGCTATTCTCTTTGTGGGAGACCCACCAGTCTCCCAACAAGCAGGATTTCAGTGCTGCTTTTTGCAGCGGCCACAGTCACTGAACTGAAAAAGTAGCCTCTGAAACGGCAACTGGGCCCATAACAGTAACTTTAATTCAAGCATTATGATTTTTTTTTTAACCTAATAAAGCACATCTATCATCACATAACAGCATAGGAAAAAACAAAATCATCCCACAACACAGGCCGTTTGTTCACCACAGTATCTGTCAGATACATGCTCAAGTATTCAGACTGAAGAGGTATTTGAAACTCCTCTCCCTCCCACCACGACATCCATCATCAGGATAAAGGACCACAGTAAGTTGGTAGCAAAACATTTTGCTCTACTGGCTGCATAGGAAAGGCCACTCACCAGCATATCTGAACTCCCACTGAGCCGCTGGATCTTCAGGGAAACAAGCTGAGGGAGAAAGCCTGGTCTGTCTTTTAGGCATGTTTTCAACACGCCATTCCATCTTCCCTTTAATCTGTACCATCACAAGCTTTAAAAGTCTCTATGCTTCCTCCTCCAAAGCATTCTTTTATTTCTGCAGTTTGCAGGCAAGTTAAATGCCAGAATAAAAGCAGGGAACAGAAAATAGAGGTGATACAACAGCATGAAGCCAGTTTACCCGTTCTCACCTCACTGCGATCGAAATCACAGCTCTATCTCTGTTTGCAACAATACCACAAGAATCAAAGAAAAGCAGGAGCAACTCTGCCCATAAATTTCTGGACTATTTCATGTAAGAGATAAGGGAATTCAATTTGCAGAAGTAGGTTTTTTTCAGTGACGTTCATTTTGAGTGCAAGGCTACAAACCAAAGCATATTAAGAAAGTGTTACTGTTGGATAATTAATGTTCCAAAGAAGAAAAATATTTATGCTAAGGAATGACGTTGACTGCATTCCCACTTGACCGTGTGCTATGGTACAATGTTTAATCACATGCTTGTGTTTCTCAAATATCCATTACAAAGTATCTTCTGCTGGACATGACGCATGTGTATTATTTGGCTGAACAGCATGATAATATATCAAAAGCAATAGCAAGCACTGTTTTCCAGTTTTCATAACAGAACGTTGATTCCCTTCCACCATAAACTTGCACCCGAACTGAAGAACCATGGCTGTCCTCCCTCTCATACAAGCCTGATTGAAGCAGGAGTCCTGCAGCCTGAGAGAGGGGAAATGCTACAAGCAATAGAGAAAAGGAAAGCATCAGAACAACTAAGCAACGTTTAGCTAGAGGACTTACTGCTGATAGAACCGTACTACAGCTGCGATGCAATGGCAGTGATTCCTATGCCATTTTGATGTAATAAACCAGAAGAAAATCTAGGGTCTTCTGTAATTGATACATGCCTTTTCTTCTCTTCTATCAAGTCCAGGAACTGAAACTAATGACCCTTGATTCACTTGAGAATATATGCAATGTTCAGCTGAGCTTTCAGACAGATTCAGCTTTAGTAAACTAGTTTCTGGTTGACTTCCTACGAAAGGCTGTGACGTAGCTCTGCAAGAGTAGTTAACATGAAAGTGAGCCCTCACACACACAGTTACATAGGTATATCATATAATCAACCAGGGTGGAAAAGACCTTTAAGAT
>JAVHNF010072020.1:12942-27833 GCA_034783455.1 Micropsitta finschii
CTATGAACAACATTTTGCATGAACCTTTGTTGAAGTCCCTGACATTCCTGTTCACCCATTTTTCCAGCGTTTTTATGTTCTGGATAGCAGCCTTCCCCTCCAGTGGATCAACTGCCCCCCACCTGGTGTACTGACAACTCTGGTTCTCTATTCCAGATGGAGAAAACTCACATTTAGTAGCAGGCTGGAGGTACAGAGTTAAAATAGAAAGCTAGATCTGTGAGTGCTCAAGACTAAATGTGTCTGAACAAAGAAAGAAACTTTATTATTGGGAAGAAACTACTACTGATTTCAGTAATGAAGAATGTTCAAACTGTATTAGAATGAAGACAGAGTACAGGAGACTACCTACTTGTAAAGGTCAGTGCAAAGCAAGATGAGAAAAGGGCCAAAAAAGATGTTAAGGAGTGTTACGGAGTTTTCAGGTACCATAGTTTTAATCCTACTCTGACATCCCTTATGCCACACATACCTGATTGGCATGCCTCTGCAGCTACCATGTTTGCCATGTGTTGTTTACAGGAGCTCAGGTAGAAGTAGATATCTCGGTTTCAGCCTAATGCCTGCCAGTTTTCCTCTACCACAGCTGATCTGTCATCCCTCCCATCCTCCTTGCGTACAAGAAATTATACCCTTGGTGCTTTCAGTTTCATCAGTTGAAATAAATGAAGTTCTAAGAATTGATTAACCTCCTGTGAGGAAAAGAACTGAGGGCTGAACACATTCCATGCTTCCCAATAGAGGCAGTATGACAGGGCACGATATGTTTAACCCTGAAATGTACAGATTTTGCCCCTTCATACCGATCAAACATTTTTTACTGACCACTGATTGCAAGCTATGATTCAACTATGATAAAGCATCACTGGTCACGTTAGAGATGTACTTGAATTAATAGCATTTGATTAAGGCTCTGCACTTTCCTATAATTTGGGATTACCTTGCAATTTTGTGTGTAATTGTACTCTTTTCTAGGATTTCATTTTATTCAATAAACACAGGGTTCACTTACCTGCCACTCTTTGAGATATATCAGACTAAACCTGGCACTTTTAATTTCTGCTTTGTTTCCTCAGCTCCAAACCCTGGATCATGTTTTTTATCAAGTCCAGCCTCTCTCTTGTTCCAGAATGCAGGACTTGCTGCTGTGCCTCCCTTCATCTGAACTGTAGGTTATAATTTCTAGCTGTGCTCAGAAGGCAAAAATTAACAAGGGAAATGGCAGCTGCAGCATGGAAAACTGAATAGAGAAGGGGCTGAAATTAACCCAAAATTATGAACAGAGGGTTGAAGATAGAAGGAATGGGCTTTGTAATTATGTGTGTGAGCGGACAAGGAAGGAGGCAACTGGGGCTGACCAGAAAGCACAACCATCTGGACGTCTCAGTAACCAATTTAACTATCTGCTTTCCAGAAAATTAAATATAAAATCTTTCAAAGTGAACAAAGATCTCAAAACTCTTGAAGTTTTCCTGTAATGGTGATGAAATTCTAAACTAAATCTTACCATGCTGTGTTAGCCTTTGTAATTCTGAACTTGGAAACTGTAAAACCGTTTTTTTTTTTTACATTCATTTAGGCAAAGCATGTAAACAATAGAGAAGTTTCCTTTATGTCCATTTGGGGTTTTTTGCATCAATCCTCTAACGCTTGCTTCTCTATTGCATCTGTTTGTCTTCCTCTCCAGACTTCATCATTACTTCTGTGCGGCTTACCAATGGTGTTCATTGCAACAAAAAGAGCACCTGTCATTCATCAGTCCTTTTAGATTTCTAACAAGTATTGGTATTTTCTTCTGTCTCTACCCCTCAGGTTTGGCAGAAGCTATCTTTAGAACATCTACAGATATATTTAATTGTTCTTGAAATCCTCCTTAGAACTTTGAACTTGTGTTCAAAATCTTGAGAAGTCACTACTGGTACGACTCGCTACCTTATATATGAAAATTTTTGTTTCCTTATATTCTTCTTTTCCCTTTGTCTTACTCCTCTTACTCCTCTTTTAACTATGACTTTATTTAAATTCTAAGGTGTTTTTTCAAGCTTTTTATTCTGTAATTGTACAGAAACTGCCCCAGTGAGGCTGTAGTTCTTAGCTGTGGCTCAGAGCTGCTGCAGTAGGGTAGATATTAAATAATTAGGAAAAAAAAAAAAAATCATACATTAGTAACAAATTGTAAAAAAAAAAAAAAATGGAAAAAGAGGAAAAAGAGCTTTTTATTACCTGTTTGCATGGTTTTACTGTAATTTTCTGCTTCTCCTTCAAATCCACTAGAGGGAGAAATTCTACTTGCATTTCCCAGAATATTTACAGTCATCCCATTTGATAAATTCTGAGCATTTTCTTACTGTAAGCTAGGTAGCTAGCATCGACAGCAGATGGCAACTGATATTTATATATATATATGTTTAGCACTTATATATCTTGTGTTGTTGGATGAGAGCCATAGACTTGGGTTTTCAAGCACTCCTCGTTAACTGTCTTTTTTTTTTTTTTAATTATTTATGTTGTCCCAAATTCCAAGCAATAGATAATTAAATATCCCCACGAGAATATCCCAAAGCCAATGTTCCTTGCTATAGAGATTGTACAGTTTAAAGCACCATATAACAACAGATCAATATAGAGTTTTAAAAGTGAGTAGGGGACTATGGTAAATACTGTTTTCAGTAGTTCGTCAGTTTTCTAAAGTCACTGCAATGAGGAATTTAAAAGTAGATAACGAAATAAATTTTGCAAATGTTTATAGGTGGCTTCTCCTAAGTGTAAGACTATCCTGAAGACAGCTGGAAGGCATTTAGTAATGACAGGGGGATGAGGAAAATAGGTATTTTAAGTGTCATTTGATATGTCAGCAAGATATAACAAAAGAGGAAGGGTGGAATAATCAGAGAAGTCTTCCAGAATTGAAGGCAGGCAGTCTATGTTCACAAAAAAAGGGGAAAGACAGATAAAAGTGGAGTGTCATATCAGAATATTTCACTGGCGAAATTACTGTCAGCAGTGTTCTGAACCGTATTTCTCAAGGCCAGGAGAAAGGATGGGAGATAATGATTTTCTGGGTAAGAGTTCTGGTTGTGTGGATGGATGTGCTTATTTCCTCCAGAGGAAATAAGTTTAATGAATATAGAATTCATTTAGCTAAAAAGCCTTGGATCTCACAAGATGGAAGATGGAAGTAAGAAAAAAGCTGTTATTGAAAGGAAATTTTTCATTGTTCATATTTTTTTTTACTTACTATAACAAAATGAAGAAAAAACCCCAAACCAAGCCAAAACAAAACAAAAAATCTTTCTTTCCTTCCCTTGTACTCTACCCTTTTAACCCCAGCTGGGCACTGCATGGCTGACACAGTCTGTCCCAGGCTGCCACGCTGGAAAGTCTAGCATCTCATGTGTATTATAACAACACAGCTGCTTCATAAACCAATTTTTAAATGCTGTTTTGACATGTTTAAGACACCAGTCTTTCAGTTTCCATCTACTTTTGTGAGCAACTTGCATCTTACATCTTGTTTTAATGAAGGTTACTGCTGTCTCCCTGTGAAAGCTGACCTTTTCTCTTCATCAGACTGGAGGTCATGCGTGAACACAGAATGAGGTTTAGGGGAAAAAAAAAAGCATCTTACCGTTGTCATGCCTTGGAAACTGGTGATTTTGAAGGTAGAAGGCAAAATCTCTTTGCTTAAAAATGAAAAGGGAAGAGCTGGTTGATTTAGCATTGATGTAACTGCTGTAACTAGAACAGACTGAAAACAAGAACATTGGTCTGAAAAAAACACTTTCTTTCCCAAGCAACAAAAAGCTGAGATAGATATCCTGCTTCTATTATACATCATCATCAACTTGCTCATCTTTTGATCATTATGTAATATATATTTTGAGTAAAAGCATCCTTTGTGCACTTCATTGCACACCGTGACTTGTAAGCGCAGAGGAAGAGAAGCAAGGGTGTGAATCCAGGCACCACCACTGTCTTTCAAATGACCCACAAGGAGAGGAGAGGAACCAGGGATGACTCCTGGTGCCACAGAGCTCTGCAGTCACACCATCATGAAGGCAGCTACCACAGCTCAACCTAAGGATGGTGCCTTGGCAGGGCCAAACCTTTGTTGCAGCTTTCTCTAGTGGTGTGTGTTAGAGTCAGCCCCCTGTGACCTACGCAGACATTAGGTCTTGCTAACATGACCATTTTCACCACATACATGCAAAGGTTTTGGGTAATTTCATTATTCAGATTCCTTGTGGTGAAGCAGTAATTGATTATGGATGCTTTTTTACTTATTCAGTCATAGAACAGTATTCAAATTTTTTTAAAGTTTAAGGAAGAAGGATTTCTATGTGTCACAGGCTATATATTTACTCCAGATCATCTCTGAGCCTTCATCCATCACTAGAAATTCTAACTACCCTCATCTAGCACTTCTAAATAAAGTTTAATTTACCCAAATCTGCTTTCCCTACTTTCTTGAAAGTTATATTCAGTTGGTTATTTTTCCAAGGGTGAATCACTTCTTTTAATGTGAAAATATAGCTTTTAATTGAAGGGAAAGCAGACCCATGAACAGTAGGAAATTCTGCAGCCTTGTCCTGGTTTCAGCACATTTCAAAAAATAAGCCATCACCACTGACAGAATCTCAAATATTATATGGAAAAGATACCCTACATCTCCACCAATTTCTATAAACCAGTGGTATTCTGTGTAAGCCAATGAGCCGACCCTCTGTGATTACAATGGAATGAAAATACTTGTTTACTTTCCTCCTCCTATTTCAGTTTACCTGCATTTATATTTTACCAAATTGAATCTTCGTCACACTATATAATCAACTTTTACTTCTTAAGCTTTAGTGCATCCATACAACGGAGCCTTTCTTAAGTACAGTTTGAACCTGGTAATTTCATTTTCAGCCTGAACCGTTGAACTGTGTTTGAGTGCATTCAAAAGAAGACAAAAGCATAAAGCTCACTGAACTGATCCCTTCTTTTAAAATAGTCAGTTATATGGACCACAAAGAATGAGGCAAGGTTAATTTTCTTTATTTTTTACTGTTAAAAATAGAATAAGGAAAATAAATGAAAAAACATCAGTGATCAAATACAAGTAAGAGTCTCCTATACATGACAAGCCAGTAACATTCCTAATACTATTTATTTCTAAAGGAAGATTACTAGAGGTGAAAGCCCACCAATTACAAGCAGTAGAGAAGCACCTATATTTATTCAGTATAATGACTTCACTATGTATTTTGTTAAAAAGTA
Source organism: Micropsitta finschii (assembly GCA_034783455.1). Classification (NCBI taxonomy): domain Eukaryota; kingdom Metazoa; phylum Chordata; class Aves; order Psittaciformes; family Psittacidae; genus Micropsitta; species Micropsitta finschii. The sequence continues at coordinate 18,205 of JAVHNF010072020.1, forward strand.
CTTTGGAAAGATGCTTTCCTTCTCTGAAAGCAAGGTGCTTATCTCTGAGAGGTGATAGTGCAAACACTCTTTGTCAAGAGGCCTGACCAATTACAGACTCCTTTAAATAATTACTTTCAGTAAAGTCAAGTGCTAGAAAATGCAAACTTAATTATTTCACTGACAATGGTTGGAACATGATGGTCCTTTGGACTGTGGAAATACTACACACAAATACCCCAGCTGACAAGGAATCCAAGCCTAGAGCCAGAGGCCTGGAAACTCGGCATGAAACTGCTCTATAATCTATCATGCTGTTGCTAAGAGGATAGTAATACTAGCGTTTAGAATTGCAATCATGTGTCTGACAATCCTGCGTTTGTACCAGCAGGTCAGTTGACTAATTACAAATTGGGACTTCTCTGTGTACTGCACTATTTGAGAAAAAGGATGACAAGGGTACAGTTAACCATTAAGGCATTTGAGCCTGGGAGGGAAAACAGAGGACAATCAAGTCCTTATTATTAGATGCTGTCCTGCGAATCACTCCCTTATGCAGTTACAACAGAAGGAGAATTCACCTTTTAAACTGAATAATTGTGCTTGTCAGGCAATCCTTTACAATTACTTTACCATCCAGCCAGAGCTCATTGATTGCATTAAGGATAACAGTACTCCGCAGAAACAATGCTCTTAGCCAGGCTACTTCTAAAATCCTGTGTCTCTGTCAGGCAGCAGCCTGCTCTTTCAATAGCCAGAGAGATAAAGAAATGAAAATATTAAAGGCCAAAGCTCTACTCATTTCACAAGGCTCTTTAAAGACGGATGAGTGATTAGGGTGGTCGTAGCCTGCTAAACACTCATGACTCAGGTGGAATGCTCCTCTGAGCACGTTTTACAGAGAATGCGAGACTGGTGCCTTTTTTTTCAGCTCCAAAATTATGCCTGCTTAAGCAGCCCTATAGAATTCCAAGTTAAAATGCAAGCCAGAGAGACTGCATGTCTTCAAGGGTTGATAACAAACTAGAATCAAAGCCTTTTACTTTCAGATTACCAGCAAGAATCTAATCCAAGTCAGTGATAATCCTCCAGCATCTATTCAGCAATGACCCCAGCAGACAGACTGCTCCACCACAAAAGTCACTGGTTCTGACATTTCTGAGGGAATCCACAAAGACTGAATCAGGACAGAGATTCCTCGTTCACTGTGGGAACTGATTAGCTTTGCAAGCAGAACAGGAGTGCTGAACTACAGTACAAACAGTGTTTTATCATCAGCATCATCATCCATTTGCTATTTTACAGAGTGGTAGAGGTGAGAATGATAATCCTTCATTTAAATACTGACAGGATCCCATCTTCTGTGTGTGGACTGTATTTGTCAAGTATTCACCAATCTCACCACTCACCCCTTTCAGAATCTTCAAACGAAACTTTCATTGCAAATTCTTGTTTTGCATCTATCACATAACCTTCTCGCTTTGGATTTTACTTCACAGTTGCACGTATCTTCTCCTCTCATTCTTAGCTTTTTTCAGTTGCCCTTCATACTGCCAAGTCCTCCAACCGTTTTTTTTTTCTGCAGAGTAAAAGTGCATTCTCTTCTTCAAAAGCTTTCCTGTGGGTCCTATAAAAAAGCTTCCTATACAGAGGTGCAGGCTTGGTCCAGGAAGCAGCCTAGGCAGTCTGTGTTTACAATAAGCCCTGCTTTTTTACCAAGGTTATTAACTTGACACACGGTGGTTTTCTGGTTCCAGCATTATCACTGTGATGGAAACGCCATAGTACCAGCATGCTTTCCTACTTGTTCTGGATAATTTTTTTCCGTCTATATTTTTCCTTTTTCTTTTTTTTTTTTTTTTCCTCTTCCTTTTAAGGATGCTTATTGGAGAAAACATTTCTCTGTTTTCCAGAATTCAGGCTCTGAAAATCACACACAATATGCAAGCAGCATTTTCCATCTCTTTTCATGACTATTCTGTCAATTCCTAGTCTACCGACTGCATAAAATTATAGACAATACAGACAGAAAGAGATCACCTTGTCTGTTCAATGGCTGGGGCAGAGCATATGTCTGTCTTCCCTGTGTTAGAGTTAAGAATTCACATTTTAAGGGCCTGACCCCCCTATCTTGTAAATATATATGCTGGTGCCTCACAATAAGCATTCAAAAATGCAGGTAAATATGCCTATGCCAAAAGGAGCTGGAGCGAGTTTAGATATGAAGGGGTAATTGATTAAGTGGGTAACATATATTAAGTCAAGCTTGAAGATATAGTGCAGTTCCATCCTCTTCTAGGCTATTAAAATAAATTAATGACCTGGAGCTGTGGAGGGGTTTCCAGAAACAACACTATAATAGCCAACTGGCCACAGTGTGCAGGCTATAGAAGGGGGAGATATTTATTCTTCAGCAAATTGCCTGCTCAGGCACCACACTCCATATACTCTATATCTGACAGATCATAGTGCAGAAATGACAACTGAATCTTAGAATAACATCAATGAGTATAAAATACGATGCTAGCCTGGAAGAAAATGAACCAATCATAACCTTTGTTGGGTTCCAGGTATTTTCAGAATTTCACAGTACTCTTTTCCATGCTGATAGTTTGGCAGCTGGTCAAAAGCAGCTGTTTTGTGCCATTTAAAGCCCTGAATATGAGCATCAACCAAGAAATAAGAATTTGAACAATCTTCACAAAATATACAGGAGAGTAAAAGGGAGTGACTTCCAGGCATAGAGCCATGAGTCCAGGCTATGCTTCACTATCTGCAAACCATGCCTATGGCTGTGCTGGGTCCCCATAGGGAGAGTACTTGTTGGTTTCATTTAGGACCAGACTGAGACTTTAATGGTGTGCAGATACGTTCAGTGTTTAACAGCACTCTGACTCCCACGGGGGGAGACACCAGCATCCTCTGGTCACCCTGAATGAACAGTTTGCTCCAGGCTGAAGGCTCAACATCCCCTTGCCTGGGGCTGCCCAGGACTCTCCAGCCCTCCCAGTTTATAGCACCAAGGAGCCAGCCTGCCTACTCTATTAGCACTGTGTGTTTCCTGGAAAAAGCATTTAGAGCTTCGCCAACTGCTTCTTGTGCACATCGCTATCACCTAAAAAGCCACCGCTATAGCTGATGGCTATTAAAAATCACAAAGGAGCAAAGGGGATAGGAGACATTAAACCATCTTTGACCCTATTACTTTTGGTTTGTGAAGTTCCCCTTGAGCCCCCCTAGACATACAACGACAAAGGGAGTATCGAGGGGTGTATGTGGTCCCTTTCTGTTTGCTTTCGCGGGTCGTGGCCAGGTAAACGTTTGCGCTGGCTACCCTTCCCTTTTCGCCAATGTCGTCCCCTGCGCGGAGAGCCGGTCGCGCAGCGGAGCCGAGCTGAGCCGAGGCGAGCCGTGCGGTGGGGCGTACCTCGGGGGCGGAGGCGCCCGAAGGGGCCGGGCCACCACCCTGTCCCGCTCCGCTCCTCGGTGCCGGGTGCCAGTTGTGAGCTGCCGCCGTGCAGGCAGGTTAGCAGGGAGGGTCGCAGGCAGCCCGGCACGCAGCTCCGCGGAAGTACCGCGGCAGGCGGGACACCATGATCCTCACACGTAAGCTCGGGGCTCGCACGCCCTGCCCGTTGAGGGGGGTTGGCAGCCGCGCTCCAGGGGCCGTAGGCTCGGTGCATCGGGAGGTGCTTCGGCAGCAGAGCGGTGGGATGGGGTTCCCCGGATTGGCAGCGCTGGCAGGGGCGCGGGCTTCCCGCGGTGCGGGGAGTGGTGCGTTCCCAGGCGCTGTTCCCTCCCGCCGGCCCGTCCGTGTTCGAGGGGCCCAAGGCGCCCGTCAGGGCGGGAGCAGCCCTAGGTGGGGCAGGATCGCCGCGGGAGCCCGGAGTGATTCTCATCTCTGGGAAACGTGGGCAGGGAGGGTTAACCGCGGAGGTGCCGCGCGGGATGCCTCCTCCCTCTGTGGAGGGCACCATGGCCCATCTCTCCAATCTGTTCTCTTCTGGCGGTGTGTCCCATCCGCCCGCAGCCCTCCCACCCCCCTTCTTTTTTCCGGGTGTCCTTGCTAGACGGGAGCCTTCGAGTTTGCTTTGAAGTTATCCGTAATTAGCCCGGTGGCCTCCAGGAGCCCCATGGCTCCCCCCCTTGCGGCGGCGGCTGCCGGCCCTGATGTCACCCCGGGGCTTTGATCCCTGTGGAGGAGCAGCACGTCCTGCCAGCCTCCCTCCGCCACCTTCTCCAGGCAAACCGAACACCGGCGATGCTGTTTTCCAGTCGGGCAGTTTTACGTTCCGTATCGCTCTCTCCTTTGCAAACCGCCACCGATGACTGACTTCCACTATAGCTGTGAAGTTGATGATCGGTGCGTTGCCGTTAGACTGATGAGCTCTTTTGCCAGTCAGAGGCGCTTACTATTGGTGCAACTACTTTTTTGTTGTTTCTTTATTTTAGTTTTTTTTCTTTATCCGCCCCTTCACTTTGGGAAAACGAGAGCACTGAAGAAATAACAGACTCTACACTATGTATTTAACTAGGTCAGAAAGTTCTGCCTGATGTGTCATACTACTGAACACATGCGAAAGATGGGAATGTCCCTTTATCTTAGCCATCCATTACAGATGCTTTTATAGTTTTAGAGGAGTAAATGTGGTCTGTTTGAATTGCCCTGCCCTGATCAAGAAATTTCCAGCAGCAAATCAGCAGCAATCAGTATCAAAGTCAGATTATGCTTTAAGGATGTTTGTAGTGAACTTAAGATAATAGACAAGCAGATTTCATGTGAGCCTCTGAGTATGAATCTACCAACAGTTCAGCGCCAGACTGATTAAGCATCCATCCGTCTGGCAGCCAGGCTATTGCTGGCTGACGGCACATGGAGTTGGTGTGGAATTGGACACATTTGTTAATTCCACATCTGTAGCCTTTTATCTTGTCTTCCAGGTGTCCTTACTGATGTCCTGTAGGCATCTTAATCTACATCTACAGTAGAAGCAGCAAAAAAGAGAAAGGCTGAAGTGACCAGAAAGTGTGATCAGTGTCTCTTGAGCAAATGGTTTTGGGTTACTACTTCAGTTTGCCTGTGAGATCCTGATTAGGGCTGAGATTCTTCAACCATGGAACATAGTATATGCAAAAGAAGATGTAGATATTGTTTTGAGAAGATTCTTTTCATCTGCAAGTTCATAGAAATCAAAGCATTTGGAGCAACCTTTTGTAACCTCCAGGACTTCCTGATCTCTTTATCTTCTTTTAAAATAACTTGCTTTGCTAACTGATTTCTTTTTTTCAATCAGAAGGAAGTGCAGAAAGATTATTTTAAACAGAATTTTAAAAGGATTTAAAAGATTATTTTAAGCACCATGGAACTACTGTTAAATTTCATTTTTAAGCGGTAGTTAAAAGAAAGAATATGTCTTTTCATGTTTTTATTTGAGTTTTAAATCTCTCAGCAGATTCAGTCCAGCATTTTTAAGTCTTGAGTCAGGGTCTTTCCAGACAGCTCTGCAACTGCCCTTGCCGGGCCAGAGAGAAATACTGATGTTAGTCATGGAAACTCACAAGTACCCTTTGTATTTTGCCTCACGTGGGTGCAGGAAAAAGGTACTGCAGTTGTCCTCATGCACTAATCTTGAGTGTTTATATTAGGATTCCTAGAAGAGGGAGACGAGAGGTGACTTGATTTTTCTTTCTGGTTCTTCTAATTCATTACATTCTAGGCAATGGTTTGTTTGAGGCATGTGAATTTATGAGCTCTGCAAATATTTAGAGATGCAGATTGAACGATAAAGGATTTTTTTTTCTGGTCAGAATGCCACAGTATGTTATGTCTGGGCTTCTTGAGAGTTTGCGCTTCTTGAGAGTTCAGGCTTCTTTTCCAATTCCCCCCTGACTGGAGCTGTGCTATTGGCTTCAGCATAAACACAACTGCACCCTTGTCTGGTTAAAAGGAGATGGAGGAAGAAAACTCGTGTTTAACAGGATGGTCCTGTACTGTAAACAAGTGCTTTTCATGCTTAACTATCCTTCCTAGCAACAGGAAGAAGGAAATGAGGCTATGCAAAAGGACCCTGACACGTTTCAGACAATGCAAGACCCACCCTAGCATTCATACAGTATAGCCAGAAGACTTGGGGAAATAAAAATAACTTCAGATGTTTCCCCTTCCTTCGTGTGCATATTACAGAAATACAGCAATCAAATGATCGGCAGTTCACAGAAAACTTGTTGGCTTGATCTCCACTAAGTAAAGATATGATGCTCCTATATAATTTATATATCTTCATTGGGTGTTCTGCTTACAGTCTGATCCTCAGTGTGCCAGGGCAAATGAATTACAAAACACCATATCCTCTCTAGTGATGTAGTGAGTGTAGATATCCCACAATTTTTATAATTTCAGCAATTCCAGGTGGATTTATTGCTTGTAACTATGCTGTCAGTAATTCTGACTGGTGCAGGGTATCAGGATTGCCTTGCATATTTTTCATCAGACAGGAGCCAGAATGAAATTATATGTTCTAGTTCAGTACCATTTTCCAGAAAAAAATTCAATCTGGAAGCTTAGATTAGACAGCTGTAATTTTCTGACCATTATTTGGTAAACGCAACTTACTTGTCTGAAATCTGAAACATTTAACAGACCGCTACGACTTTCATCATGGGATTTAAAAGTTCGCTTCATTGGTTTCCAGCAGTGCAGGATCTTGGGCTGAATTCTCAGCATTGCACTGAAAAATGATGTGGTTTGTGGTCCAGGACTCAGCTAGTGAAGTTGGATGAGAAAGACTCACATTTACTAAGAGATCATGGACACGGCTGGGAAGAAGAACTATAGTGCAGGGAGAAAAGATGCTGGACTGTAATACTGTCTTAATACTGTAAACAATAATTTGTTTACAAATTATTGCAAGATACTGTTTACACAAGATCATTTTAACCTATAACATTTTGATATTCTTGGGAAGTGCAGATGGTATATTTACTTAATCACTGTCAAAGCCTTAACTTTTTGTTATTTGAAACTGATTCCGAAGTCAGTGTTACTTCTGCTCAGTTCTCAGTGTTTTCACATGTATTCAGCTTGCCTTTTCTCAACTCCTTCTTTCAGTCATTTTTAATTCTCCACACTGTTCATTTTTCCAAGTGACTGCATAAGCCTACTGTGGGAGCAGTACAGTATTTAACAAAACCCTAAACCTTACTATACACTTTTCCCAGTTTAAAAATAACATGTAGCCGGTATTTGAACCTATGTTTTCACAAGTCCATAAGGTTAATTTTCACTGGGACATGCTGTGACCTGTTGTTTTTAGCCTGGCTAAACTCATTACATTGGTGTACCCTGAACACCCAAGAACTGCAGAACTATTCATTAACGCAAAATTCCGCTTGTACAAAGCTTTAACACTGGTGTGATGAGTAAGGGACTTTTCCCAAAGCCAGCAAGCCCCAGTTCGCCTGCAGGCTCTGGATTTGCTCTACTACCTGTTTTGAAAAAATAAACCAAACCAAACCACCTCCATCTCACTTTCTTGGTATTTATTATTGTAACTGGGTGCCAGTTGCACGTGCCACTGCAGCCTCCACAAGCATCTGCTTGTGAAGGAAGCACACAGTTGACTTTATACATCTGCTTTGTGAACACACAGAGGCTGTGCTGCACCTACATGTGTTATAAGAGGCCTGGGAGGCAGCTGCACCATCTTTCTGTGCTCTTGGGGTATTTCTGACAGACTATGCAGCTAAGGAATGAGTAGGTACGTGAATAATGCAGTTTCCAACCCAAAGTACTGAGCCCTCCTTGTGGGCTGAAGAGAGGGAAAGAGCGCTTTATGGTGACTGCAACATGGGTTATTTTCATTGCTCAGAGCCTGGATGCTTCCATGGAGCCCTAGGCAATTGATTCTCTTAGGATTTTGGGAAAGAGAAGGAATTGTGCCTGACATTGAAAGAAAAATGGTTTATTTGGGGGTTTTATGATTCCTTTTGATGTGTATCTGTATACTTATTAGGTGAAATGGACTGAACAATTTATGAAGAAATCTCGCTCTATTACCTTTTATAAAGGTGCTCAGAACATGGCCTGAGACCTTCATTATTTTTTCTGAATAGAATAAATAAAATAAAAATTATTTGAGACAACTACGTAAGGACTTAAAAATTACTGCTTTATCCACCCCAGAACACTGGGATGGAATTTTGCAACATTAAATTTGTGCAGGTAAGCCTTAATGGTTTTACCTTACTGTCCCTACTGGTAGTGAATACTTGGCAATTCCTAATGATACTCTCTTCATACCTTGGTAGCAATCTGTTCATTCCACATGTGAAAACAGTTCAGTAATGTAATTTCTCTATAAAATGCTGCTACTAACCATATCTAAACTAATTAGGCACAGTCAGAAACAGCCTAAAAATGTAGCAGGCTCGCTGAATGAGCAGATTTGGAATTTGGCACCGTTCCTACTACATAGCTTGATTGGGATGCTACTACCAATGCCTTCCTTTCCGGCCCACCAGAGCCAGATTTCAGTGTCTCTTCTAATCTTTTCTGCCCTAAAGCAGTACTGCAGGCAGAGGAAAATGGCCTGTGTGTAGCCATTTTGCTGGGACTCTTCTGCCTCTTCATTGTAGCTTAGAGAGATGGTATATGTGGCAGGGATTGATGCAAGGGTGCAATATGTGCTGACCAGTCCTGGATAACAGATATTTTTAATGTCCATTAACAGCACTGCAAGTGAGAGCTTCTTCTGGACTTTTCTTATGGTGTTGGGTGTGAAGCAGAGGCATATCTTGATGACAAGCTGAGGTCATCCTAAGATACATCCCATGCACTTTTTATTTCTAGCTTGATTTCATTTAATTCGACAAAAGCTCTTAAACTCAGCTCTCATGTTTTCTATTTGGAATTAGTATACAAATTTTAGCAAATTTGCCAATTTACCTTATAACCTGGATACACCGAATATGATCCCAAGGAGTTAAATTCTCTAACTGAAAGAGATGCCAAATGAATACTAGGCAATTAGTACCATAGTATTAAATAAGAGAAAGGAAAATCACTGTTTAAAAGTGACTGTAAAAATGGGCCATGAAATAACTTGTCAGCATAGCAGAAACTGAAAAAAACAAATTTTGCTTTGATTTTTATGAGCTTTGTACCTACCTGCTTTTGTGGCTTCTGTATAATCACCCTCTTCAGCAGTGAGGTTTCCTGTGGTTTTAAGAACAAGACACAACTCTGAAGAAAGTCATAGTATGCAAATCTTCCATTTTTCTTGGAATCATATTTTGCTGTTATTTGGTTACTCTCCCCTTCACTTAAATCCAAATTGAATTTCCCTGATATATCTGAAATGCAAAGAAAGAATATTAATTTTGTCATTCTTAAAAATAGGCAGTCATCCTGTCTTCACAAGTTTTACCTGGGATATGCTGCCAGGTCATCAGTTGCAGTGACTGCTGTGTGTGTTATGCAGATCTTGCTACATGCATATGCATATACCTATGGGGTGGTAGTTCACTTTTTACATGGTTTCAGGGGACTAATAATGTCATTTTGATTTTAAATGCACAAGAAGTACTCCTTGATGTTAACTGAGATAAAAGATTTGATAAGCTAACATGTTCTTATAGCCATGACTTTACAT
>JAVHNF010072021.1:19366-30433 GCA_034783455.1 Micropsitta finschii
TCTGCAGCCTGACACCTTTTTGCCTCCTCATGAATCTCAGGCTTAGACACCAGGTCTTTGATTGTCAGCCATCCCCAAGTACTGTTAATGTAAATCGGGGGAAATGTTTTCAATGTATTTTAAAATGCAAAGAAACTTTGTCCCCACTTACTTTTTTCTTTCCACTAGAAAACATAGATACCATTACATAAGCTTAATATGAATCTTGCAGTATTTCTTGCCTTTACTTGTTCTTATTCAGAACTTGATTTTTGTGCTCATTTTCCATGACCAGAATCCATTTTAAACTGGGCAAATATTTAAAGGGAAGGTTTTGACATATTTCATACTGATTTTATTTTAAATACAATAATGAAAAAATGCAGCTATGTTAACATAAATGGAAAGCTCACTGAATATTTTACTTAGAAGAACATTTAAGAAGAAAGATGAAAATGTAAGAAGAAAGAGAAAGTCTGGAGGGGAAGTACAGCTTGGAAGCTTACCAGAACTTTGATTATGCAGTGTAAAGAAAAGGTAGGTTATCAAAGCAAAGATTTTATGGAAGAAAATGAATTGTACCAACATTACATCACACTTCCACAGCCATTAAATCCTAGAATCTGCACAGTTTGTGTTAACTGTTCAAGCAACGCAACGACCTTAAGTACAGTAATAAAATTACTGCTTTATTTTTTATGGGGAAAGGGAGGTGAAAGTTGAAAATTACTTTCTTATGCTCACAAGTTGTTGATACAGACAAGCAGAAAACTGAATTTCTGAATTTCTGAAAATCTGCCATTAAAGCTTTTGTTATTTACTGAAACTTTGAGTGGCTTGTTAAAGAAACAGAAATTTCTGTACCATTTCTAAATAATAGCTATAACACAAGGCTTTATGAAAATTTTCCTATGGCCAGATACCATCTTCTTCACATTGCTGTGCACACAGCAAAGAAACTGAGATTTTTTTCTTAACCAAAATTTAAAAGGAATTATTATTTTCAAAATCACTTAGTATCATCTGGTTGATACTTTGTGGGGATGATTTTGATTCGGTATTTATGGGTTAAAGGGAACAAACCATTCTGTAAAAAAAATAAAAAATTACAGTCATAAAATTCTATGTAAATATAGACTTTTGATTTGAAATATCTGAGTGAAAAAAAGAAAAATCAACATCTTGATCAGCCAGCTCTAATAGCAACCACTTTGTGGTACCAGCAATAAGAAAATAAAACCTGTTTCCCTTGTCCATATGTCAGGATCTCTCCTCTATTAATAGGACCCTATTAATTTATTCTAAAGAGAAGAGCATCACTTATGGAGAAACACCTTTTTTTCTTAAGGAGAAATATTTTATTAAAACATCTATATTAATAATAAGCATTTAATCAGCTTTGAAATTGATGAGGCAAATGTCTTCTCATTGATGATTTTAATTTTTGTTGTAACATTCTGATTTTTAGTTTCCTCCCTAGCCACTCACTAGACACAGCTGTCAGTCTTAACAGCAGAAAACAGAACATCCATACTAGCTTTTCAGTATATAAGCTACCATCCCTTGGAAATGTCAGTAAGGAAAACCTGATGAATGAATGACTAGGCACAATTGGTTTCATACCTCCTGAAATCTGGCTTGTACAACTCATTTCTTATTACAGCCACGTCTTAGCAGTATGTTAACTTGCAGTAGTGACTCAGCAATCTTATGTTAAGGTTTTAGAGACTTAAGAAAACCCAGTATTTAGTATAATTTTCCTCTAAAATTTCCAGGCCAATTAATCTTTGGTTGATTTGAATCATCATCACTGCTTTAAAATCAATTCTACTACAATAATTTACAGTATCTTAAGATCTGACTTCCTTTCATTTTCAATGCATTTTTGTTGAAATCAAAACTAAAATTCCTTATGAACTCTTTCTATAGATCTTTTTCCCATCACTAAGGAGAAATGGTAGGATGAGAAGTTTTCAGCCATGACTTAGACTTGTAGATTAAGAAATCAGAAGTGTTCAGATGAGCCACAACATTCATTATTAGCTTATAGATGGTATAGAAATAGATATAATTACACATATATGCATAATGTAAATTATAAAACAATATGTATATCATCTATACATAATGTATATGATATACCCGTGTTTTCTTTCTCTTTTGATATATGTGTATGGAATATCCAAATTGGAATATATATAGAGACTATATATAGAGTATATTTATCAATAAATATATAGAAATACACAGACATATTTGTTAAAGAGTTTAAGTGAGTCCTGTGTTTAACTGCAAAGATTTGGATGGGGTATTTCCTAAATCTGGGGAGTGGATTTTCTCAGAGTTCTCCTAAAAACATTTCCTATTGATGTCACAAGTGTTGCAACACAGATACTTTAAAGATGGATTGTCAATCTGGAAAGAGAATTAAGTAGTGTGCCTTCTTTGGCTTTGTCTATGAAAAGGGAAAAAGACTTCAGCTTTTACCTTAAGTTGCTTTACTAAAAATAGCCTGATGATTTAAAATAGATTACACCCTGCTGACTACACTGTTTTGTTTTACTAGTTAGCTAGAGTTAAGAGCACGAGTTCCTATACCCCACGGCAGGGGTGTTGGAACTAAGTGATCTTTAATGTCCCTTTTAAATCAAACCATTCTACGATGCTATAATTCTATGAATTAAGAATTAACCCAGTTAATTACAGTGAAAACCCAGCCAGTGTTCAGGACCTTCACAGACTAGATATGACCTCACTACACCAACATTGAAAGCCTTTTGCACCCTTCCTACTTTATATGCACCTACGCCATGCAAGCTTTTACCTGTCAGTAGTGATTTGTATATCTCAAACATGCAGGCTTTAAGTTTGAATGCTCAAATAATGAAAGGTACACAGAGAACTGAAAGCAAGTCCATAGAAATATCCCTCTTTCATTCACTGTCTCTCACTTCCAGCTCTCCTTTCACATGAGATCATTAGCTTGGAAGCAATCTGAAAACCCAGGAAATTTTCACTCTCAGCAGGCCACAGCAGAGACAAACACTCACACAGGCCTTTATTCTTGGACTTGCTTTTTTCATTCCTACTGATGGAGGCCAACCACTATGTCTGATAATAAGCTACCTTCTTCTAAGCTACCTTTATATAGCAATAAAAGTAGATCTGGATTCTTTCCCCATCCTCAGTCACACACATGCTTTTGTTGGTATCTGTGCTTCCTAATGTGTAGACTTCTTTCACCTGGGTATGTCAGGATCCCTTGAGTACCACAGGCCTTCATGAGGAAACTAGTAGGAAGAAGAATGTTGTCAGCAAACTTCATAAGCTACTTGTGATATGGAGGGATTCAGAAATCGAAAAGGGTTGATAAGCACTGGCCTGCACTCTCCACTTTCTGTGAGGATTTGGTTTCATTAGCACCATAAAAAATAAACCCCCTGACCATTTTCACTGCACTTAGCTGTTTCAAGGCTTTCCCTGAAAGATTTCTTCATACTTAATCCAAATTCCCTCTCCTAGAAAGTTACTACCACTCTTCCAAACATGCCATGACAAGCCAGGGGAGTCAATACCTGTCCCTGCTGGATTCTGATCACTGCTAGCAGGAGAGGTGACTAGAACAACTCAACACCAACAGTCGTGGGCTGGCCACAACAAGTCTAGGATCTGATGAGTTTACAGGTTGACCAGGAGGGTGGTGCAGTCTCCCTCTCTGGAGACATGCAGAACCCGTGTCTACACGTTCCTGTGTAACCTGCTCTAGGTGGTCCTGCCTTGCAGTGGGGTTGGACCAGATGATCTCCAGAGGTCCCTTACAAACCTATAACAATTCTGGCATTCTGTGAGTTTTTCAAAGTCACATGTTTAATGTGGACTGACTGGTCATGTGTCAATTCAGGCAAATCTGAGTTGTGATGGAACAAACTCCTTGGCCGACAAGATCAACTGCTTGATGAGTCCCACCATCATAAGGAGCACCTCATGATGCAGCGCCAGTCTTGGTGCTACAGACTACTTTGCAGGACTAAAGACTGAGATAGCTTGCAGGTTGCAGATTTTACTTTAGTGTATGCAATAGTCTTCTAGCAGGAGAGCCTGAAACAGCATCTAATTAGCTGTTTCCCACATCCAATATCCTGAAAGCTCATTTCACATCCTTGAAATTGAAAAAGATCTATTTATTCCATTTTCAGAAGAAATGTTAGAATGCTGTCTCCATAACCTACTACATTGCCTCATAATCCATTGCAAACACTGGATGGATAACTAAGCTGCTTGTAACAAGGAAAACAATCAAATCTTACACACCAATCTACCCAGCAAACTCTCAAGAAATGTGGTGCAAATGTAATTATCCACAAATATGCCTTCAGCTATTTCTTTCATTTACTTTTCAACTATAAAGTAAAATGAATTGTGACAACACTGAAAAAATTAGAATACTGCTTATTCCAATGGGCCAAAAGCCTAAAGCTTTTTTTGTGATCTTTGAACACAGGCTAAACAGACTAGTCTTTCCTAAAAGTGTCCAAGGAAGGGCAAAAGCTGGTGGGATGGACATGGGGGAAAAGAGGACTCATGCTTTATTCTCAGAATGTCGCCATCCTCTAGATGATACAGAAACTGCTTGTCCTCTTCTGGAAAAACATTCAGCATGAATGGAGCCTCTAACTGGCATTTCACGTCTTAAGTGCTATCTTCCGCCCCTGCTGACTTGGCCCACATCCAACAGGAATTACAGGACTATACTGAAGAAGGAATATACTCGTGAAAATACTGCAGTTTTCAGGGGCTAAACTGCAGCATTTGGAAAATGACTAAAGTAAGTTTGGGACAGAATCACAGTGCCTCATAACATGCCAGAAGCAGTATTTTGCCTCAGGCAGGATCATTACCTCCCACAGTTCAAATGATTATTCAAGCTGTGACAATCTTCATGCTACTCTGATCCTAAGCTATTACACCAGTTCGTCCAATGAGGCAGAACGGTCCCTAATTAAAGAGGACCAAAATGGGCAGGAATTTCATGGATGCTAACATTCGTGTAGAGCATTATCTTAATCTTTATGTGACAGGAAGAGTCATTTAGTCTGACTAGACTCCACAAAGCAGCCAGACAGCTAGACAAAACATATGGATGCTTAGATGTATGGAGGCCAGATTTAACTCCTTACAAGTACCAATTTTGAAAGCCAAGACTTGAAGTGGCTATTCTTCCCCCTCTGTATTTAAGTGGGGGCTGAGCAAGTAAAAGACAGGGTCTCATCTTCCTCTAATGAAGTCAATTCAGACTTCTGCTGTGCAAGGTGAGAGAAAATAGCACCATAACTGACCTTATGGCTGAAGAAAGGAGGCAGTCTACTCCTCAGTAAAAACTCTTCAGTCACTGCCAAGTCACATTACTCAGGAGGGTGGCTCTGAGCCTTTCTTTTGGTCACTCTGCTGCTCCCCAGCAGATTCTCACTTCACAAGGCAGCTGGAAAGATGGCAATGCTGGGGGAGTGGGCATTGCCCAAACCCAGGAGAAGAAAGGAAGATAGTATTGGCATGCAGAAGATAGCCTTAACCTGACCTTGCCTCCTTTTATTTATTTCCTAAACTTTTTTTCTGCTCAATAAAATGTCGAGTAGAGGCTTCTCTGAGATCATCAACTCAGCAACTACAGTTTGTTGTTTTCTGTGCTATCAGGACCAAGCACTTCCCAGAGCCCTGAGCATCGCCCTGGTTTTGCAACCTCACTATCTTAGTATATACCAGTTTGCAGCTGTGGTCTGGGGAGACAGACTTCTGTGAGGACTTTGCCTCGGCACCCCTCCAGGGATGGAATGATCCAAAGAGAATCAGTTGTTTGAGGAGCCTGTTATAGTACAGTGGACTGATGAAAACTTGGTACCTATCCATGTTGAGGGACAGACCTTTGTGATACTGCTGGTGTGATGCAATATTTCCATTGCCTAGAATGACCTTACTGCATCAGGATATTATTGGCCTTTCTGTTAGTTCTGTCTCCTGAGTTAGTGTCTAGGCATAAACATCCTGGACATTGCTTTTCCCATATGCATGATTCTGATGTCACAACACAAAACTCCATGAAATTTTGGTCTAACTTTCCTAGGTTGGTAAGAGTAATTTAAAATCACTGGTTCTTGTGATATTGCTGGCTAATCTGTTTGATGGCCATCTGCAAAAGACCTGAATTCTTGAGAGTCTTGTAATTACTTGCTTTACCAACATGCTAGCATAATGCTAATGCAGTACCAGGCCTTTGTGGAATTACGTCAGTGTTACAATCTTGTGGCTCCATCATCTCCTTAGACACAAGAGGCACAATCCCTTCAGTCCTCTTAGCAGTGACCAAGGGACTGTGCAAGACAGAAATACTGTCTTTTACTCTTTCCTATCCATACCTGCAAAACAAGGTATCATTATCTGACTGTTTTATCCAACCAAAATGCTCAGCTACTTTATTTTTAAGGACAGAATTTTTCTCTAATTAGTTTATGAACAACAAAATAGTTTCTCATTAAAAATGCTGCAGGGTGAAATGATACTTGTTTTGTAACAAGGACTACATCAGTACATTTGTTCTTGCTTCTTCACTTCATAATGAACTTAGACATTAAAGGGCCACCTTCCAAAGCCAAAGGCTGACTGTTGTGTTTGAGTGTTAGTAGGAAGGCACTCAGCACTGTGGGAGGTTGTGGGTTTATGCAAGGGTGCTCATTTTCCATGGTCAGTTATTTGAAGGTGGTTAGGCACTGGAGAAGTGCTAACATCCACACAGCAACCATCTCTGAAACTGAAGAGCGAACCCTGGAGCTCAGCAGTCTCCTGTGACTTCAAACGCACAATGTGAAGGGAAATAAAGGTTATCATTAGTGATCAGATTAAATGTAACAGCTATTTTTATCTGAAGCACACCAACTGGCCCCTTAATATCACACAAAGCAAGCCAGAAAAGATTTAGCATCTTTCAACCCAACTGTAAATTACAATTTGGTATAAAGAAGAAGACTTCATTAGGCAACAAGAATCCTTTCTTCTTCAAATTGACCTTTACTTTTGCAATGCAGTGGTTTTATCTTGAATTTAAAACATTATTTTTGCTGTAGAAAATAGTGGTTGTTCTTATATGACTTTAAAAGTTTTATTTCAGCATGAGGCATTTGAAGCGACTGATTAATCATTTTTTTCCTGGTTGTAATAATGCTGGAGAGCAGCAATACTATTTCTGATATTAGATAAATAAAGTAGCACAAAATCATGTATGGGGTAACATAATGAAACTGAAAGGAACAGTAACAAAATTCGCTTTACAGAAATTGTATTTTCAAATAATTTGTATCTCACTACAAATGGATTGATTTTGTTCAACAATTAATACAGAGACAAATACTGCTTTTTCTTAAAATGCTAACATTATTTAAGCAATCATTCCCCATCTTCAAAGTAATTAATATATCACAGACTTCTAAATGGTTTACGAATGCATAACTGATGCATAGATAGGTACATAATTGCTTATTAGCATCTATGAGGTGTTCTGGGCATGAAATTAGAGGCTTATTGTGATAATTCACATCCCCAAGTGGAGATCAAACTCTGCAGAAGTCTAAGTTGGAACACAAGAAATTCAAATAACCATCTTAGCTTTACTATCTCATCTCATAATAGCTAAAGCTGCATCTGAGGAGTGATAGGCTGACTGGCAAATGCAATGGAAGCTTCTGGGAGCTAAAAGAAAACGGTGTTCGGGATCAAGTGCTGGCACATCAGGTCCCTCAGTCACTGTAGAATGATACCACACCAGCGGGGCTAACACACAGCCCTAAGTCCTCTGCTCCAAGATAAGGTGGATCCTCCTCATAAATTCATTCCAAAATGATGGGAGTCTTTCTGCATCTGCAAGCCTACAAACCCCAATGTCCCAGCCAAGTTTTAAATGAGAATTGTTATGATGCGTTTTTAATTCCCTGTACAATTTCTAGTTCTCACTTCCTCAGTAAATACTGTGCCTTTAAACAGCTTTGCTGTTCTACTGTGGAAAGAACTGCATTTCAGCAGTGCATGAAGCAAGCTGCCCTCTTGACTCACTTGATTAATATATGATCAGTTACTTCCCTATTATGGTAGCATTCAGGCACTCCAAGTCATAGCTGGGAACCCTAATGTGGTTACAAATGCAGAACAATAAATTCTCCCCCTCCACTGCCCCTCAGTACTATGACCTTTACAAAAGTGACTTCAGCAATACAGTTTAAAATAACTACAGAAGAACTTCCTCAAGGCTACCTCCTAGGCTACCGCTACACCAGCACACTACCCAAGGCCACGGTATACCTCAGGCACCATCCACAGCTTATCTGGAGCATGTAATAGTCAGCACAGACACAGGCATGGCTGGGACTGCTCCAGCTAGCCCTCTGCCAGGTACTGCCTGGCTATTGTGGTTGCATAGCCTGGCCAGGACCCTACCTTGCAGGCAGGGTGGATGAGAAAACCCTGGGTTTTTGCATGAAAGAACTTTTAGTCTTACTGATTTAAGCCATTTCTAATAAAGGTGTAGCCTCTAGCACTTCAAAACTCTTCACAGCTCTGGGACAGCTATGGGACTGACTGAAAATGAGCTGGCGTTTGCTCTAACTGTGTGACAACCAACAGTACCTGAGAGCCCTCGTAAGGAAAACACACGAAAAAGAGGTGTTCATAGGCATGCTCCCCCACCATCACCCCGCCCTTCGCAATTTATAAGAGTAGCTAGGGAATAAGCCCAGCTAAATGGCAGTGATCACAATATGCCACACAGAAGCAGCAGAAAAGTGGGCTCAAATCCACGCACTGCCAAAGTGAGATGAGCTGGAGAAGGTGGCATAGGTTACAGAGGAAAACCTGTCAATCAAAAAAAAGAGAGAAGTCAATCAAAAGAATTGTGGTAAGGAGTCAGAGGTGTTTCTCTTCGCACACAAAATGAAGAAAATGAAGAGTGAGATACTGCCCTGCTCATCTTCAAAGTGGAAAATAAGTGCAGTTTCCAGACGTCATTGTATACTGGCAGAGCTCTGTTAGCAACTAATGAGAACGCTATTTTAAGTTTTCACAGTAACTTTAATAAAAGCTGTTATACGAGAGCTTGGAAAGCTTCACAGTGAGGAGAGAGTCTCCTCTTGCAAAATCCACCACCAGGTTCTAATTACAAAGTATTTAACCACACTCACAGCAGTGGACAGTACAAGGTACGTGCACTGAGCTTTGCCATTCAACATTACACTCTGAAGCAAAGCACTTGCATTTTCAGTATCTTCTATGCCTTATCCCATGGCATCCAAGAAAGTTCTCTGCAAGAAACATTTACTTTACTGCATAAATACAACAAAAAAAATATATATTCTTATATTCAAATACTGCAACCTTTATTTGCATGAAAATAGGTACTGTTCTGTGCTGGTAATAGGTTAATTACTTTGGCATAATACCTCCATGAAAAAGCCAGTGCTTTGATACAGATATATATCATGTTTTTTTAATATCTTGCAATACATGCCAGTTTGGGTGTGCTTGTAGAGACGATTCTCAAAGCCTTACAGACAGAAGTGGAGCTTGTAAGGTTAAAAATGCTCAAGGAAGCATCTGGAGTCCTTTGGAGACATAATAAAATTGTCACAGGGTACCTGATCCAGCCCAGAGGCTGAAATGAACAATCGTGTTCTAAGAAATTCTTCTGGGAGTGTATTTGGCAAAAGGAAGTTTGCCACCCCTCCACAAAACCAAACAAATCCCATCAGCTGAGCCCCGGAGATGTGATGGATATAAAACCTAGGCTTTTAGAGCAGCTCCAAGGTAGTTCGGTCACAGTCTGAGCAGAGACCAGCATAATCTGATGGACCTCACATACTGAGACTCAGGTCCTCAGAAGATCTTACGTGCTCCTGCATCAATTTGCTTTATAACTTGTGCATCAGCATTCACAAGTGCAACCAGATGCAGTGCTGGATTGATGCAGTCTGACCAGTAGTCTTACTGTATGTTCTTCATAGAGAAATTCTCTCACAAAAGATACAAAATATTCATGTCTCTGACTCCTAAAAGCAGATGGAGATTTCCATCATAAAGCAAAGAAATTCTGTTGCAGGAGAGTTCTAGGAAATTTCCACTGTTTTCTTTTGCTTGGGCTGTTATCCGAACATGCTTGGGCTGTTATCTGAACAGAATCATTAATTTGAGTTTACCATGCCTCCATTGGACACAAAAATCCACGATACACTTATTTTCCCTGCAGGCTGGTTTGCTTGACTTTCTTAGGAAGAGAGGAGCAACCCAGGAGAATGCATGTTAGCACTGAAATAGCAGTAAAGGGGGAGACAAATGAAGATACTGTAGCAATATGGCTCTGAAAGAGGATGAGAAGGAATAATGTGCTTGAGGGTGTTAGTGTATTCTAGGCTCTCTTGCCCAACAGCCATTTGGAAAGCCATGTTACATGCTGTTCAGATGCTCATTAGGCTGAATGTTTAAAAACTGGATTCTAGACAAAAAAGCAATTCCTGAGACAAATTCATTAACCTGAGAATCACAGAATCATAGAATCACTTAGGTTGAAAAAGATCTTTAAGATCATCAAGTTCAACAGCAAAAAGAAAACTCCTAGCATGTGTTTGCATCAGAGCTCATCAGCAGCTCGCTTTAGAAAGAAATCAATGAAGAAAAATAGACACTGAGGAGATGCAATTTATCTGACCTACTTCAGGCAGACATTTTAGGATAGCATGAATTTCACCATAGAATACCCTTCTTATACAAGTTAGTTCTCTATTAGCTATAAAGGGAGCTCAGGGTGACTACTTCAGATGTAGATCACAGAATCATAGAATCATGGAATGGTTTGTGTTGGAAGAGACCTTAAAACTCATCTAGTTCCAACCCCTCTGCCATGGGCAGTGGAACCTTCCACTCCCATCCAACCTGGCCCTGGAAACTTCCAGGGATGGGGCATTCACCCTGTATCTGTGCTTGGGATTGCCCTGACCCATGTGCAGGACCTTGCACTTCGCCCTGTTGAACTTCATGAGGTTTGTACTGGCCCATCAC
>JAVHNF010072026.1:1097-12400 GCA_034783455.1 Micropsitta finschii
CTATGTGGTGGCAAGGGCTGGGGCTTGTAGGGTTTGGGATGTTCATGGTGGTGGAAGCATGTACAGCCTTGTCCTAGCAAAACCCTATCTGCAGGCAGCACGGGCAGGATATCATTGGTGGTGACAATGTGGTGATGATGAGGAGCAGTCAGTGATGACCTGCCCATCCCACACCACATACAGCAGGTCCCCAGTGCTGAGGAGGGGGTTCTTTTGTAAGTATTAGGTGAGACAATGAGACATTAAATGGGTTAAAACGGGTTAAAACACAGAATGATATCAGGCATCTGCTCTTGTTGCCCTTCTAAGTGTGCAGATGCATGCAGGAACTCTGAGTGCAGGGAAATGCTCTGTCCTGATGGCAGATGACCATGGCATCTGTCATCCCTGACTGTTATGGCAGGAATGTGTGTCTGGGGGGACATGGAGTGATGGAGATGAGGATCCAATGGGATGGCCGGTCATCTCAAGGATGGACACTCTTCTTCACCCTTCTTCTGGCTGTGCAGCAGGAGGAAGTCATCCTCAGTACAGTGATGATGGATTCATCTGTCTTTGGGATACATGCCCTTAGCTGGTAGTGTGCCACCAGTGAGAGGTTTCCTGTTGCTTATTCCCAGCTACCTGTGCTAGTATCTTCCAGGGAGGCTCAGATGTACCTGGAAGTGCCTCTCCTCAGGGTGCTGCCCGGTGACCTACACATGGTAAGGGGTGGAAGAGACAGTCAGTCTGTATTGCTTTGTTTATAAGAGCATATTTACAGTGATTGATGCCTGAGCTGGGGAAGTATGCTTGCAAGTGGGACTTTAAAACATGAATCAAACAGTGTTTGGAATATGTATGCTGCTCTGTCAAACATTTCTCAGTGCTTGGAGTCTGCAGAGCCTGCGCGTCCAGAGGTACCCGTGCCTGCGCGGAGGTGTCTGGAGGGGAAGCAGCATCCTTCAGCCTCAGCATCACTGCTCCACGCCAAGAGGCTGCTGGGGATGGGTCGGGGTCTGGATCCATGGTCACTCTGCAGAGGGGTGCATGCAGAGGTGTCCCGTTAAGCGCTGTCCGTCACGGGACATTCCTTTCGATGCTCCTTGCTTCCAAATTGTCCCCCAGGGCTGCTGAGGAATGAGAGCGGCCCTGAAGGACAGAGTCAGCTTTCAGGCTTCCTTCCCCTCCAGATAACCTGATTGCCCGTGGAGAGAAGAAAGGTCTGGAAGGGGCAGGCTGTATCCAGATGTTCACTAAGTGCATTAAGACCCTCAGCCAGAGGAGCACATGCTTCAGGTTAAGCCCCTGAGCAGTCCCAGCTGCAGCAGTATTAATGAAGTCTTCAGTTAATCGCTTGCTGAATGCTCTCCCTGATAAGGGCTGGGGTGGTTTACAGGGGACAGGGAATCTTCTCAGGGTTTCTTTTTGAGTATCCTGCTTAGGAAGTTCTGCATCCTTCCATACCAGCATCACTGCTGCCATGACACCTCCTTTGCCCATGGAGTGAGGTGGGAATAGAACGTGTGCATCAGGGTGTGCAGCTGTAGCAGACACCAGAGAGGGACAGGAATCTCTGCTCTTTATAAGCATCTCCTTATTTTGAGATGACTTGTATCTTGACCTCACCTTTGCAGCAGTTCTATGCAACTAGTTCCTCCTCACTTCTTTAAAGTGAGGAGGAAGAAGCTGCTCCCTTCTTTAAAGATGGCCTCCAGAGTCCTTAAAGTTTGAAGGTTTATTAACTATGGGTTGTTTTTTTTTTCTTTTTAGCTAAGAGAGGAAACAGAGGCAGCAGCTCCTGAACCACAAATTGACCTTGAAGATCTCCTGGAGGTCCCTAATGAAGAACAGAAATTAAAACTACAGGTCAGACAGAGGGACTTGGGGACTTTAAGTTGGGACTTCAGAAGAAGTAGCTGCATGTGTGTGTATAGAGTGTTACCCATATACGTATATTTATATAGTGTTGCATGATGGTTCCCTGTGCCTTAGTATGTCAAATGTAGTAAGATTATATATCCTTTCTGTAGAGAGGGGAGAACAGAACAACCCATAGAATACTGAAATGACTCCTCCCTGTTTCTGCTTTTAGGAAATCCTCCATGAGTGCTCCAACCCGACAGAGGTGAGTGAAGCACCATCAATATATATATGTTACACTGTGCTGGAAGAGTGTGTCTTTGTTGCTGCTTCACTGAATAGCCTGCGCCATAGTATTCCTGTGCCTAACACAAATTTGTTTAATTCCCAATGGAAAGTGTTTGCTGCTTTATTCTGCTGTGTTAAAAAAAAATACATGTATTTTTTGTATTTAAAAAAAAAATACATGTATTTGTATATACATCATATACATGATGAGCTGAGGGCAGAGCAGTGAAGCAAATAAGGAATTACACTTTACAACCAAAGAAAGTTCATTTCATGTTTTGGACATCCTAACCTGACCAAGGTGAGTTGCTATTTGGACCTCAGTGTAGAAAGTCCATAGACAGGGATTA
The DNA here is from genome assembly GCA_034783455.1 of Micropsitta finschii. Lineage (NCBI taxonomy): Eukaryota > Metazoa > Chordata > Aves > Psittaciformes > Psittacidae > Micropsitta > Micropsitta finschii. Next base: position 3,578 of record JAVHNF010072026.1, read on the forward strand.
CAGCTCACATAACCATCTTGCACACTGTTAAGTAAATTCATTCTTAGCTTAAACCACTCTACTGTTATGAGTGACAAGAATGCAGAATAGCTCTCAGATTGGATTGGGGAGGTAATTGTTGAGTAGTGGCTATATAAGTCAGTTTTTCAAGTTTGGTTTTCTTCCCATGTGAAGTTTGCAAGTACTGGTTTTGAGTCAGAGAGCTGAAGAACTCCCACAAGCTGTCACAATGTCCAAAGGAGTGGAACCCAATTCACCACACAACAATTGCCTTCGCTGTACTGCATACCTGTGCAAAATGGGGTCCCCCATCGCTTCTTCAGTCACATGCATTGCATGTGCTTGGACATCATTCATCAGTCTCTGTATCTTGCCAAGCCTATGTAGCTGTACAGTGATAAACATACAGAAAATGAGGTGGATACACAACTATCACTGAACTTCAACTTTGCTGTAGTAAACATTACAGAGAGGCTCCTAGCAAGGGTTCAGCAGACAAGGCTGGCAACAGGGAAATTTCAGATCTTAGGTAAGAACCCCACATTCCCAGAGATATAACTGGAGTTTGCTCTACTGCTTGATGAGCCCTGAAAGTGTGTTGAGGACAGCATGGCACTTGCTAACTACAAATACTGCTGTCCCGTTAGCAAATCTATGTACTTTCACCCTGGTGATCTTGAATGCAGTCCCTTTGAAAGATCACAGCAGCCTATTTGCAGAAAGAGGAAATAAACTGGTTTCCTCTGAAGGGACTGACTGAAAAGGCACGTATGATCCTAGGCATTTACTTCCAGAGTATGTTGTGGCAGGCAACCTCTGATCACCCAAGTGAGGAAGCTGTGCCTCCTCACAGCACAAATGGTAAGCTGCAGTACTTCCAGTAACCTTGCCTAATTACAAGGACACATAGCTCTGTCTTTGGGTGAAGAAAGGCTGCACACTCCATTATGGTGAGGTTACATTGTCATGCAAAGTATAAAATTTGCTCTAGTCACATTAACTTCTGCTTGGAATAACCAGATAGTCCAGTTTAGTGCATAGTCCTTGGCTGTGTCAGCAAAGTAGTCAGGGTTTATCTCCATTAACTGCTGAACTATCTGCTCTGCCTGCCCTCAGCCCCTGCTCCAGGTTATCATTAGTCCTATGTGTGTTTTGCTCCACCTCTTCTCTGCCAGCCACTTCCTTGTAGAATTGGCATGGTTTCGAGATGGTTTGCAATGCACAACATGGAGCTTTACAGGTTCTACAAGAGGGACAACTTGTTTTGCCCTAGATTGGGAGGGCTGCAGAAGTGGCCAGGAGGTAATGGTGGCAACAGGAAGCAGTGGAACCTAATAGAGGACAACAGCATCTTGAGGTCATCTCAAGGTGGAAAAAGCAGGTATCTGGGATGAAGAAAGGGGAGGCTGGCTCCTGATGAAAAAGTACGGCTGCTCCAGAGGTAGACAAGGGAAGGGAAATAGAAGGGCTTTTACATCCTTCTCATCCATGCAAAGGTCTCCTTTCCTAAGCTAAAATTCTGGTTTTTGCTCAGCATGAAGGCAAATGTGGGAATAAAACAAGTGCCATAGCAAACTCTGGGCTGGTGTGTGCTGGAACTGACATCCTTCTTCAACCAATTCTCATTCTAGGACTTCATTACAGAATTGCTTAGTCGATTGAAAGGTCTCCGGAGAGTCACCAATCCTCAGAAGAAATGACCTTGTCCCCACGGAACACCCAGCTTTGGTCACAAGGGAATATGTATCTTCCCCACAAAACCCAGGATCAGCAGCATCACTTCAGAACATGTTTAAGACTTACTGATATTGAGAAAACATCACCAAGTTTGTGAACTTTATACCAGAGGTTTGAAGTCTCAGCTCATCCCAGATCTACGCATACAGCAGGGAGCTAGACTACATATTCCTGATTCTTAAAGGGCATGTTAACCTGGGGAACAGGCCAAGATGTCCTTCCTTTAGTTTCTTCTAGGAATTTCCATGCTGGCTGAGAAGCACTGAATACAGTTCACAGGAGCTCATCAAGACTTCTTTCTTTCTGTCCACTGCAAGGAAAACAAGGCATTGGTTATCACTCATTCATCAACATGGAAAATCAGTTACTGTTAAGCTGCACCCCTGTTTCAGTCTGGCTGGGGCCCAGCTGTGATCTCCTGGCTGTTACTGCTGTACCTGACTGTACAGCATTGCATGTACTTTGTAGGTCTTATTAAGCCTCTGTTATCCATGATGGCTGGACAGAAAATATGTGATAGGATGGAAGGAAAATGAGTGCACCTGATCTGCTTAAGGGGAAACAACTGCTAAGGTTAATGGAAGAGACTGGTTTTCCTTTTTGTGGAATTTAGGACTTGCTTCTTTAGAAGATGCTTTTAAATTATTAAGATCTGGGAATGATTTTTGTCATCATTTAAAAATAGAAAAATGCTTATTTTGTATATTAAACCAGAGAAAACCAGCCATGCACTGCTTGCTCTTGCTCTCTTTATAGATACTGAACAGACATGTAAAAATACCTGTTCTCAATTTCCCTGCAGGGAGCATCTCAGAGCAAGTCTTTTGCAGACAGGCTGGTCTCACAAATGAGGTATGAAATAGGACACATTGTCTTGCTGCAAAACCTCTTCTGGCTACAATATTGTGTGGCTGGAAAAATACAGAGGAAACTACATCCAGCCTCTCAGCAAGCCAGTAACTTGACACATGTGGCTAGGAACTAAGACAGCAAATGGAGGCTGATTGCTCAGGCAGAGCAGACTCTCACATCATATCCTGCCCCTATGCTCTCATGCAGCAGGGCTAACAAAGCAAGATGTAGCCAGTGCTGGAGGATTTCTCAGCTCACTGGTGCAAAAGGAAAAGATGGATGCAAGGCAATCAGAGCAATTTCTTTTTGTTTAGTTCTTAAAACCAGTAAATCATACTTGCTTTTATTTATCATTCTTTAAAACAGCTGCCACTTAACTCTTCTGTTTCTCAGCACCATCACTCGTGTAAGGCTGTAATGTTTGGTATGCACGTACTGTGTAAGAATGTGTCTTTAAAGGAACTTTGCCCTCTTGATCATACCAAGATAACTCAGAATGTGTGAAAGTTCATATGCTTTTCTAACTGAAGGTTTATGAAGGTGTATAAAATAACCTTTAATGCAATTCTCCCTTACTTATGATCAACACTTATATTGCCCTTAAAATATTCTGGCTGCTACATTTAGACATGTGACCATGTTACAGCATTCGAGGTTACATGCATACACAGCAAATGCCAGTTAATGCAGTTTAACTAAGCTCAGACCTCTCTTTGTAAGCTGAGTTCAATCTTGTGTTAGCCTTATTTTGACTTCTTGTTTGGGGTGGAGCCTACATTTGATAGTCCACACACAAAACATTCTCAGAGGGAAAGAAAAACTACTTGTGCCCTTATGGTATGCTCCAAAGATAGAAACAAAGAAGCTGATTCTCTTTCTTGAAGATATCAAGCTCTTTTCAGTCCTTGAATGGCTAAGACTGAAGTTGATCTGCATGCAAGGAACTGATTGTTTACCAGTACCCTTTCAAAGACAAGGACAAGGAGTAAGAAACAGTTAAAAGCCCACGTAAAGGTCATGCAGCATTCCTCTTCCACAATGACAGATTCAGCTCTGTTTGCTTCCTGCAGACAGCTGATTAAAATACCCCTTTTACCCTCCTACATGGAAGTCACTGAGGCAGCACCTCCAGTGGGAATGGCTTTTCAGGGGAAAGTGCCACTAAAATGGCCAATTACATGCAGAAAGCTCAGCAGCCACAAAAACGTCCATTAGTGGTGCAGGGAAAGCATCAGCATGTATGTATGACTGAATAGACTCGTCCATGTATGACTAAGATCTAGCTCAGGTATTGGGATGGGTGCATTTCTGGATTCCCTGGGATGGCCCCTTAGAAACCAGTCTGAGGAACTAAATGAAGTGCTGCCGGTTGTAACCTGCTGCTTTACTACTGATGGGAATAGGGCAGGGCTTACAAGACACAGGCTGCCTAACTGCACTAGGAGCTTAAAGTTAGCTTGTGGCTGATGAAGCATCCAGAATGTTGCAAAAAGCACATCAGCTCATACTAAGGTATTAGAAAAAAGAATTAAAATGTTGGAAAGGACACAGGCTGAAGCCCAGAGGAGTGGATCTTAGAAGAGATGTAAGAACAGGTACTTGCATCTTCTCCTGTACATGCAAAACACAAAAGATTAAACCTAAGACAGAATTGGGCTGTCTTGCTCTCAGGTTAATTATGCATGTGAAATAGCAATGAAAAAGTGTCATTCCTACAATAACACAAAGCCAGAATAGCATTTGGGTTTCATTTCTAAGACTGCAGGCTCCTCAGGGCAGCAAGTCTCTATTAAACTATGTAACACAGGGCTAATCGTGAGCTCCCACATCATAACAACTCCAGTAGTTTTCCTATCCGCCTGTCCTAAAGAGACAAGCACTGCTGAAGCAAGGACTGCCAGGAGTAGGAAGATCCTCCACAAGAGTCAGGTTTTGCCACCCCTTCTTAACAAAGGGCTTTGCTGGCACTGCTGGATACTTGCCATTTTTTAGCGTGCTAACCTGTAGTATTACTGTTATACATTGCTTGATCCAGGTCTCTGTTGAAGGGCCTGATCCAGTCCAGCACATTAGCACCAACCCATCTTCAGCAGTGGTTTAATTTGCTTGCAGTGCATTCACCAGGGCTGGTTGAGCTGCAGGCACTGTTTCATCAACACACCTGCACCTTACTACCTTAAGCACAGGGGCAGGGCAGTCAACGGGGAGTGGCAGTGCCAAACCAGACAGGCAAGATTCATTGGAAACTCCTTGTCAAAGGCATATCTTTGACGTTTTTGCCATTGGAATTTGTCAGCCTTAGAGAGCTCTCTTAGAAGTCACACTGTAGTCCTGGGAAGAGCTCATCCTGATAGGATAGGATATTAGAGACAATTTAGGCCAAGTTTTGTTGGGTATTTGAAGTAATTCTGGGTGCTTTGGTTACTGGTGTCACTTGCATCTGGAATGTCTAAGGGGAGAGATATGAGCATATTAAACAGCTTCCCTCATAGTCAGATAAAGAGCATTATCCTACCAAGGGATAACAAACAGAGCCAAATCCCGCTTTCAAGCTAAAACCACAACTCTTTCAGACCACATGGCACCTCGGCACAGCCGCTGCTGATCACAGCACTGTGCATCAGTAGCATATTACCTTTACAAAGCACCCTTCATTTCAAGTACAAAAGCAACACTGCCCTTCAAGGCAGAGCAGCTCCTGCACCTTTCCCAGCCACACCACAGAAACATTTTTGATGACTTCATGATCCATCATTTCTTTCCCTAAACCACCTGACACTAGGACTAACATCCCATTACGAGTAGGCAACACTCTGAAGAGGGCTACTGGGCATTTCCAGGAGACTTTAATCACAGGCCTCTGTAAATAATTTTTATTATGCTTTGGAAGTTCTCATCACACACATAATCACGACATAGACAGTTTTCTTAGTGCAAAATGCTTTGCTGCCTGTTGAACCAGTGTGTAAACTGTTAGCAAAAGCAGGAAGCTACTTAACAGCCAGTCAGTACTGCCTTAAGCACACATCCTTACTGCTACCCGCACTGCCTTACCGTCTGTACTTAAGGACTCACATCCACCTCCTCACATCAAGTCCTCGTTTATCCTTAAGCATTCAAAGCAAACCCTGCACTTCTCTGGTTGTATTTGTGAGGATAAAGTCATGGTCTTACTACTTACAAAGAAGTATACACAGCAAATGATTTTATTGATTTTAGTAATACTTGAACTAAGTATGAAGTGAATATAAACATGATATGTGTGTATAAATATATATAGATCTATGTATCTCACTTGATTGAATAGGTTCTATACTTGAGCATATGAAGGCAGTGAACACTAATGCCAAAGCCCTATAGAACTGTTGCAAATGCAAAACTAAATTTATTTAACTAGTCAGGCTGTTTGACTGCAGAAGTAGAAGGAGCTTAATGAAGTTGCAATACTAACTTATACACTATGTTAGACATCATCTGACTTAGGTAATGGAAGAAATGTGTGCTGTAATTCAAAGCTAAAGGCACCACAAGCAGATGTGTCTGCATTGTAAATGTAAAATACTTATGCAAAATATTTGCAATGGCTTCGTTTCTCTCCAGGTAGCTGTACTGGTTTTAGTTTGCAACTGGAGTTTGTCTTGATACCTGAGGTTACGTACCTGAAACATAAATGTATCAAGTTATCAACTGCTTCTCATCTTTGTGTCTGTGTGCATACACATGTGTGCATATATGTATATGTAAATATGAATTCGGAGGAAGATATAAAAAACTTACTCTGACTCCTCAGAAAACTATTTCCTTACTGTTTAAAAGGAGACCTATCCTATGGTTGGTTTTAAATCTCTAGGTCAAGCTGCAAATGTTTTCTACCAGTGTCAAGAAGATAACCTGTTAGCCAGCTTTTAGGAAGTTTCAATATTATGTTCTAGTTGCTGTTGACCAAGAGTTATGTAAACAAATGTCTGGGAAGAAAATTTTGAGCAAGATTTTATTCGTCTTTTAACAAAGGTACTAATCAGCACCTGGAATCTGAATTTACTTGATTTGATGATGGAACCTACTTGGATTTTGAGTTATTTACTCTAAAAGGTAGCCTCTTCTGGGCTCTTCTGTTGATTTTGGTTTTTTTCATAGCAGTTTATAAGTCACGCTGCCAGTTGGATTTTGACAAGCAAAATTTTGGTTAGGTTGAGAAGCCTTCCTGATGTCATTAACTGAAAGAGTCTGAGAAAGTGTTCATCTCTTCTGAAAAACTGTCTTTCCAAAGCATTTGTAATTGTTTAATACCTTTATAGCACTGTAGGGAGAGTGCTCAGCCAAAACTCTGCTCCCTTGACATCTTTTTAATTGTACTAGCTAAACAGATCAATCGAGTTCCTAGACAAAACCAAATAATCCACTAACATGATACATACATTTTATTTATTAATTTATGAATCAGTGTTGCAATTTTGCTGTGCTCTTAAATTGAGTAGAAGAGAGCCAGCATATCTGAAATACCTCTATTTCCTGTAGCTTCTGGATTTGGTTTTTATGTGTTACATATCATCTGAACACCAAGAAAGCCAAGCCTTCACATACTCAGCTTTTAAATGGCTGCAATCTTAATTTGCTAACTAGCAGAATAACCTTATCTACAGCTGTATCACAGTTAGCTTCAATCCAATTAATCTTCATCAATATTGCCACCCTTCACATCATCCTCTGGAAAACTTAAAAGGAAAACATCTTAATTGGGAACAGTGATGGCATTTCACTTTCAGAGAGATGGAATGTTCAACATACTGTTGCAACAACATCCTCCCATTAGAATAATTTATGTGGCAAACACAAAGTAAATACACATTCAGTGGAAGGGTTTTGTGTAACCAATGTACACAGAGCAATGTCAGGAATTAGAAAATTGTCATTAGAAACAGTTAATATTCTTGTACTGTTAGGTAAGCAGGTCAACATCTTGTGAGATGAACTGTACAGATGATGCAAATTCTAAAACAGAATGAAGTATGACTACATGCTTATACTCTCATATTTACTTTACATAATTTATATTGATTGTGTTTCCACTTCTATTAATAACTTCTATTTGGGTTCTTTTAGTTGAAGACTAAACATTTTAGGTTGATCTTGACTCTGCGCTGTTTGATTACGGTACTGTCCCTATACAGTGTTCAGTAACTCCAAGCTGGAAAAGGCAACACTTGTTTAGTAATGCTCAAGAAGCATACATTCTTTAGAATAGGAAACACATACTGCAGTTAATTCCAGTAGTAGGGAGCAAATACAAAGGCAGAATATTTTATATTCTCAGAAACAGATTTATGGAGAGATACTAGATGAATTCTCCAAAGAATAATATTTAATGATTGTAAGTTATTAGGGAGCTTGAAGTTATATTTTATAAAAGTTAGAATTCTGGAGATGCTCACTAACCTAAATCAGCACTAGAACATTAGGGATAGACCATAAAGTCTGTTTTCTTCTACAGGTTTGTCCAAATGACTGTCATGGAGACTTCTGACCAGAAGATGACTTCATCAAGTTTCCAATAATGTGATTTATTAAGCTTTGGAGTGCTTTCATCAAAAGTGAAGAGATTACAGCCACTATCCTCCAATAGTCTCTGTATTCTCTGTAAGTACTGTCTGTGTCATCTAGGTGAGTATAAAAATACATTGTTAATGCAGATCAGATCAGAGGAAGGTGTGTTGTAGATTCTGCATATGTATGTTCTAAATTATTTGATCTGCTATTTGGATTTATGATGCTTGTGGAGCCTAACATCAAGAGGGTTGCTAGCATAGTCTCCCTTATAGAGGAAAAAGGACCTTTTCAAACATGACTGTGCAAGAATGAACTCTGCTTTCTCTTCTTATTCCTGGCTGTCACAAGCTGGGTGGATTGATAGTGTGAGATCTAATAGCGTGAGTTATGAAACATTCAGTCTGAAAATAAGAATCACTTATATAATGTTCTTTTCTCATGTAGTACCTTAGTCATGTATTTTGAGCAGGAAATAATATTTCCTGTTGTTGTTTCTTTTAGGAAAATTGGTTTTCTCCCTTGCAGTTTTGCACAAAGGCAAAGAGCTGCTGTATGGTACTGGCTACTTAAAACAACACAGGTCTTCAAAGCAGACGGATAAGGAGAGAAGTTTTCAGGACATCAAGAAGCTCTGACTGAGTTTGTTTGGCAAGAGGAGAAGAAGCAGATTGCAATTGTTACTGAGCA